>BQKN01066990.1:147924-159256 GCA_022839385.1 Asparagus kiusianus | reverse complement strand
TTTTCATGCCAATTTGTATTTTCTGGGTTCCAAGTTAGTTCTAACTCTTATCCCACCAGTTCTAGCTTGTATCCCACCAGTTCTAGCCCAACTAACTTGCTAGTTCTAGTGAGAACCCTCGTTATTTTCGTGCCAATTTGTATTTTCTGGGTTCCACGTTAGTTCTAGCTGCTATCCCACCAGTTCTAGCTTGTATCCTACCAGTTCTAGCCCACATCTTGCCAGTTCTAGAGACCGCCCTCGCTATTTTCATGCCAAGTTGTATTTTCTGGTTCTACGTTAGTTCTAGCTGCTATCCCACCAGTTCTAGCTTGTATCCCACCAGTTCTAGCCCACATCTTGCTAGTTCTAAACCCTGCCCTCGTTATTTTCATGCCAAGTTGTTATTTCTGGGTTCTACGTTAGTTCTAACTGCTATCCCACCAGTTCTAGCTTGTATCCCTCCTGTTCTAGCCCACATCTTGCCAGTTCTAGAGACCGCCCTCGCTATTTTCATTCCTAAGTTGTATTTTCTGGGTTCCACGTTTGTTCTAACTCTTATCCCACCAGTTCTAGCTTGTATCCAACCAGTTCTAGCCCACATCTTGCCAGTTCTAGAGACTGCCCACGTTATTTTCATGCCAATTTGTATTTTCTGGGTTCCAAGTTAGTTCTAACTCCTATCCTACCAGTTCTAGCTTGTATCCCACCAGTTCTAGCCCACATCTTGCTAGTTCTAAACCATGCCCTCGTTTTTTCATGCCAAGTTGTATTTTCTGGGTTCTACATTAGTTCTAACTGCTATCCCACCAGTTCTAGCTTGTATCCCACCAGTTCTAGCCCACAACTTGCCAGTTCTAGAGACTGCCCTCGTTATTTTCATTCCAAGTTGTTATTTCTTGGTTCCAAGTTAGTTCTAACTCCTATCCCACCAGTTCTAGCTTGTATCCCACCAGTTCTAGCCCACATCTTGCCAGTTCTAAACCCTGCCCTCGGTTTTTCATGCCAAGTTGTATTTTCTGGGTTCCACGTTAGTTCTGGCTGCTATCCCACCAGTTTTAAAACCAGCCTTCGTATTTTACTGCGCATTATTTATTTTTGCTGTCGTGTTTTTTTCTAGGATAGTCAATGTTTGTTCTAGCTACAGTGGTTTTAGTTCTTGATGATGTCGTGTCTGTTCTATCTTAGCCATTGTCAGATCTATTTGTTCTCGTATAGTTCTAATACTTACATCATTTTTGCTAGTGGAGATGATGCTAGTTCTCATCACACATGAGAATACTTTCAACATTAAACAAAACGTACTAGTTTGTAAATATACAAGCAAAATAGTTAACAACATATCAAGTACTTAGTCAGCAATAGATTCATTACATGTTTTATGGTTGTGACCTTCCACATGACATCGAGAGCATTTCAGTGGCCTGGTATAAACTGTTCTGTTGTTGATACGCCTGGTCTTATTTCTCCCTTTCCTTTTTGTTGTTAACGGTGGTAGGATCTGTATCTCCTCCCGTGGTACGCTACGCTTCTCGTAATCGGGGATGGGGTAAAGGATTGGCTCGTAGCTCTTTTTAAAAGCTTCAACCGTCATAAACCAGTCACAGAATTGGTAAACATCCCTCTTCATAAACATAATGGTTGCACATGCATGTTTGCAAGGGATACGGGTTACATCCCACGCGCGGCACATGCATGTTTTATTGTCAAGATCCACTTTACAAGTTTTATGAGATTGTACCTCAAATAATCTTGTATGAGACTGACGCACATCCAATGGACGCCCATTTTCCATGTTCTCTTTGAGGACAACTTCAGCTTTGGGACAAAGAAATCCATTCCAACTTTCAGCCATTAATCGTCGCTCATTCATGCGAACCATAATCTGTTTACGTATGTGTTCTACGAGTTGTAGTATCCGTAGAAGCCTAGCCTCATGTATCCATTTGTTGAATGACTCTGTAACATTTGATGTAACATGACCATATCTGTAACATAACAGGGAATTCATCAAAAATACTGGGTTATTTGTCATGTCAGTTCTAGCTGAGTAGTTCTTATTGAAAGCTTCTATCGTGATAGTTCTAGAGGGTACACAGTTAGTTCTAACTCCATCTAACTGGGTTATTACCCATGTTCTATTACAAGTGTTGGGTATATCGCCTATGTTAGTTCCGACTAGGTTATAGTTATTTCCAATGTAGCCATTCATGTCTAATTTAGTTAGGCAAACAACTAACTGAAATAAGAAATGACAAAGCTTATAAATTACCTAATTCCGGGGAAAAATGCGTTAGCCCAGTTCTCTGGAGCGTAGTTCATGACAATATTGTATGCTCGTTCGTCCGCCAGTCTAATGTCCTCCACATAGTCATTCCATTCTGCTTTAGTATATTTGTAACAAGCAGATTGCAAAAGGTTGCCCAAAATCCGAGTATCCTTTGCCTTGAAACCCAAATCCCGCAACTTTGTCCTGAAATTCTCAACTAGATGCAGAACACATCTAGAGTGTATAGCATCCGGAAAATATTCTCTGACTGCTTCTCTGATCCCCTTATCCGCATCAGATATTATAACTAGCTTGTGTGGAGGGTTGTATGGATCTGGCCTTTCATATAGAATAGACCATAAACCTATAAATATTTGTAGTTAACATATCTGAAGTTAGAGTTAACAACGAAATATTTATAGTCAACATATTTGAAGTTAGAGTTAACTAACGAATGAGTTAGAACTAGCATAAATTCACGTAGAACTAACATTACACGAACTTACCTTGTAAGAACCAATTCCAGTTTACAGTATTTTCCTGATCGCAGATGCAATAAGCTAATGGAAATATCCCCTGATTTCCATCGTATGCAACGGCGCTGAGGAGTATACCTTTGAAACGATCTTTCAGAAAGGTACCATCCAAAAATATAAGTGGTCTACAACCGTTCAAAAACCCATTTATGCAGGCGGCATAACAGATGAATAGCTTTGAAAACCTCCCATCATTTTGTTCAACATGAATGTAGCTACCTGGGTTTGTCTTCTTAACCTCTTCTACATACCTAGACCATTGAAGATTATATGTTAGGATCAACATAAATGGAATTAGTGTCTATATTATAGATATTATCTTCTTTTACCATCGTAATTGATCGTAGGACTCATGGGCATCACCATATAGTTGCTCTTGTGCTCTTTCTTTACCCCACCATATCTTGCTATAATCGACCCTAAGCCCATACGAAGTTAGTAACTCCTTTTGTACGTCGATAGGTCGTAAATCTGGTCGGACCTTTAACGTGGGTAATACTTGGGTCGCAATGAATTGTCGTGACGCCCTAGATTGACCTGCATTATTGCCAAAATTCCCACATGTGTGGTTGTCCACGAAGGTTTTGATTTCAAGTCTGTTCTCATTTTGCGTTGGAGAGGCAAATAACATCCACGAGCAATTTTGGGCTTCCTTGAACCGACAAAAGACTCGAATACGCTTCGGTTCATTCTTAGCAAACAAGTACTCGAATTTTTTAGCCATGGAATAGTATAGTAAAGCCAATCTTAATTCCTTCGCACTCTCAAACCGTTGGCCCTCACCGGTTAAAGCAGTGTGCCACCAAGCAGGAATCCTCTCTGATCTGCTAATCATGTCATCAATCATCGGAACATTATCTCCAGAAGGATTATCATTGGGGATCCTATCTGAAACACATGTGGGCGTCGACAACGGCGGGCCACCCTCTATGCTTTTTACGTTCATGCTGCTAGTTGCGCTGCAAATTTAAAGACCATGAACAAATGATCATAAACTATACAATAGAAACATCAACAAATAACACAAATAAGGAAAAGGCAAAAAAACCTCAACTGCTTTTGTTATAACTATCGTAGAATCCAATTGAACTAACAAGTTTTCATTTAGAACTAACGTGAAAACGTTTAGACCGAACATGAAGTCACTTAGAACTAACATGTTGGACCTAACACAGTTTGAACTAAATCTCATAGCAAATCGATTAGCACTAACAATAAGTCTATTGGAACTAACAACTAATAGATTATACTTAACAATAAATCTATTAGAACCGACATTAACTGATATTACATGAATTAACGTAGTACCTAGACTTAACAACTTAGCATGAAAATAAATCGGCTGGGTTTAGAACTAGCAAGTTGTGAGTTAGAACTGGTGAGATACAAGCTAGAACTGGTGGGATAGAAGCTAGAACTAACGTAATAGCTAGATTTAACAAGTTTTCATTTAAAACGGCTGGCTGGGTTTAGACCTAGCAAGTTATGGGCTAGAACTGGTTGTATACAAGTTAGAACTAGTGAGGTAGAAGCTAGAACTAACGTAGAAGCTAGAATTTACAAGTTTGCATTACAAACACGGGCTGCGTATAGAACTAGCAACTTGTGGGCTACAACTGGCTATATACAAGCTAGAACTAGGATAATAGAAGCTAGAACTAACGTAGAAGCGAGAATTATTAAGTTTGAATTAAAAAACGAGGGCTGGGTTTATAACTGTAAGTTGTGGGCTAGAACTAGCAAATCTATTAGAATCCGAGCTATAATCCAATGAACTAACATTAACTGATATTACATGAATATTGTTTTTAGCATCAAAAAAATCCTTGCCCCTACATGTCATCTCGAACTTGAACGGCGCTGTGGACTTTTGAAGAATCCTCTTTTTCCTTGAAAGCTTGCATGTGAACCTCCTTTAATCCTCTGTTATGGCAATGCTCCACCATAGACGACAGATCCCCCTCGTTCTCAATAGGAAATTTGAAGGTTCCATTCGTTTCATCTTTGAATGACAAACTTAATGATTCATATGGAAGATCTAACCTATCTGACACATCAAATTTTAGATCAAGGATAGTGGTTGAAGTGTTAATCTTCATGAATACTGCTCTATCACCCGAAGCTACGATGCAGGTGATGTCCTTTTCAGCCATTATGAAGTGGAGGGAAGAGTAATGGAGAGAATTTTGGTCTGAGGAAAAGTAATGGAGAGAATTTTGGCCTGAGGAAGAGTAATGGAAGAGTAATGGATAACTATAAATTTATTGCTCATGATAGACTGAAAAAAAGGGGGGAAATTTCCCTCCATTTTCTTACAGTTACAGTAGTTTGCATTTAATGTGATGTTACGAAGAGAGGTGACGAAGCGTCTGGGGACGAAGGAGAAGGGCAAAGTCGGGTTTTTCCAAAATATAATGGCTCTGGCTGTATACAGCTGACATGGAGGGCCCTAGAAATATTACAGGTTGCTTTTTGGGGCTTATACACAAGGGGGAAAATACAAGGGGCCTCGTCACACGATCTTTCAGCTTTTGGGGCCCCGACACATTTTTCCCAATAAAAAATGATAAAAATAACTTCTTTATTAATAATCAGTAAATCTTTTACAAGTATAAATTTATTTCAGAATTTATCGCATCAAAATAGATGAGTACATCCCAACTAGGTTGGCACCTACTCACCTATATCACTATCATTTGTAACTATTTCCAAAATAATTCATTGCACATTTAAAGCTAAGAAATAAAAATTATAATTTGATGAATATTGTTTAATCTTTATATCTATCTGCTAGTCCAAATTCTTCAAATTTATTTTTAATTCCAGTCATCCGATCGATGCCTTACATTCGCTTCTCGTACCTCCACCAATCTTGTAAGAACATTACCGCTTGTACAGTATACGGATCTAAACATTGTTTGTTGGAAATTTTGTAACAAAAAGAATAGTAAAAAGAATTGTATTTGATTTATTCTCTCTAACTGCTTAGAAAAAGAATGATTACAACTCTCTCAACTCTCGATTACAATTTAAATTCCGGGGTACAAAAGAGAAGAAAATAAATTTGATTTTCTCCTTTGTTTAAAACTGGGTTCTTCACGGTGGCGATGAGATGCTTCCTTCGAGTGCTCGCGTCGAATTTGCTTCTCGTTGACGATCTGAATGTCTCAACTTGCTGGAACAACTGACCTTGTGTAGCTGATAACTCTTGTCGAGTCTTGTTGCTCAGAACGAGTAACGAACTCTGATAACAAGAGTTGTTTGAACCGAAAATGATTCGGTTAGTTAGCCAAATATGTAATATCTGGAATCCTCAATGGATGTTGATTCCCCAGACTGTATAAAGAGCTAATCCTCATTCTCTCAGAGAACCTGATCTAAGCCTTCCAAGGTCTGATTATCCAAAATCCGATCCCTAACTCTGTTGAGTTTGTTGATATTTATAGGGGGATTAGGAGTGTAACTGCCCCCATAATCCGCGCCTAAGTGGGGGATTAGTTACCCCATTAATCGGATGTAACAACCCACGTAAACCACTCCCTGTATCGTGGGTAGAGAACAGCTTCGAAGTTGTTACGATCACGTTTGAACGAGTCAGAACTGCTGTCACGAGCTACGTCTGGCAGTGATGGAGCTGCGTTAGGCAGCGATTGAGCTGCGTTGGGCAGCGGCTGATGAGCTGCGTTGGGCAGCGGCTGATGAGCTGCGTTGGGCAGCGATTGAGCTGCGTTGAGCAGAGATTGAGCTGCGTTGGGCAGCGGCTGATGAGCTGCGTTCGGCAGTGATGATGAGCTGCGTTCGGCAGTAGTTGACGAGCTGCGTTGGGCAGCGATGGAGCTGCGTTCGGCAGCAGTTGGTGAGCTGCGTTGGGCAGCGATTGAGCTGTGTTGGGCAGCGATGGAGCTGTGTTTGAGCTGTGCATGAATCTTTTCTGTCTTTATATATGGATGACACCAATGACCAACCAAGAAGGTCTTATTCAGGCCATTTGTGACAATTGAGGAGTCTCAATAACACTCTATCAACTGCAGGTCACAATCTTTACTAAGATAGCTTGATCGTGTGCGAATATTTGCCCACAGCTCTCTAGATTTTCCTACTTTTCTAAAATCATTACATTGCTCATCAGCATCTCTAATAGTTACTAATGTAATTTCAGCCATGTTGTTGTCGTGAAGATCGTCTGATTGTAATCTTCATCGATCTACTTAGAATTCTCTAAATTATGATTTTCTGGAAGTCGTCAGATTGTAACTTTCAGCATCAGTGTTTGATGGGGAGTCAGCTATCTTATTGTAAATTTTAGACAGCCTACAGAACCCCCTCCAAAGTTTTCGAAAGTTCGCGGTTGACTGGGACGAATTTTCGAAACACTTTGGATTCTAAAAACTTGTTGACTAAATGCACCTCATTGCAGATTGGATAGAGCATCAACGTTCTTGTTTAATTCGCCATCGATGACTTAGAGTTTGTTTATCTAAATTCATCATCCCCAGGGAGATTTGGCATTCCCTGGCTTAAGACAAATTTATTATCAGAGATCGAAGGAGCTACAGAGCCTTATCTCCAGCTTAACCAAGAGGATGGCCTTTTGGTTGAAATATTGTGTACTAAGAGAAGAGTAGCTGCATGCCAGGCTGAAGATGATTGTCAGAACGCATGCTTAAATCGTGCGTCCAAATCGTCTGAATGCAAAGGGTGCGTTCGGGAGTTGTAACCCCCTTTTTAAAATTACGAAAATCTCGTTTCGGGTGGGATTTTTGCCTAAAATCCCGCGTTGATCTGACAGCTACAGCTGTTTATAAATAGACCGGTGAGGTCGAATCCAAAGGTCATTCGACTTTTCCCCTTTTCGATTTTTGAACAGAACTCCTGTTCATCTTCTCCATCATTTCAAGGGGAGAAAGGACTCACCCCAGGTCTTCTTCACCGCCGTGATTAAAATGGTTCTCAAAAAGAAAACCACTTCTAAACCGAGGGCTGCTCCGGCTCAAGGTTCCCCTCCGGCTAAAACTTCCGGTGATGCTCGAACTGCTGCACAGCAGTTTCCAATCTCTTTGGCTAGCGGTAAGATTGAATCAGCATAGGTTGTTTCGACTGATTTCTCATCTTTGACCCACCATTGAACTCGAGGGATGATCTTCAGTGTTTATCCCTTTGAAGAAAACGCATGGTTAACTCCATCGTTCATAAAATTTCAACGCAGGTTCAGACCCTGCGTTTAAAAGCTTGGATTGGGGTTGAGACCCTACGTTCGAGAATCTGGACGCGGGTCTTGGCCTTGCGTTCAAAAGGAATTTGGATGCGGGTTGGGACCCTGTGTTTAAAGACCCGAACGCAGGCCTGAACCTGACATGCTTATGTTAGACCTCTCCAGCCATTTGACTAACGACTTTCCTTTTTTTTTATTTGCAGCATGTTATTCCAATGAGCCCCTTTCTTTCAAACATTATTTTGGTCATGCGGGAAGCCCGGAGAAAAATGCAGTCTTTAGTTTTCGCTTTGAGTACTCAGTTTTTGAGGACACAAATTAAGAACGAGCGAAGCTTATTACCCAAGCCTTCCCTGAGACTCTCAGGTCGTTGGTTACAGTTGCTAAGTTTGAAACTGCAGAGCGCGAGATTCTAAAGAAGCCACCCTTCCTCTTTGGAGATTCTGTCAACATGGATCCCAAGCGAATGTCCGAGGGGAATTACAAATGGTTGAGGGTCGTAAATAACCGTCGTCTTTTTCTTCCTAATTTAGAGCGGATGTGGCCCATCTCTTATTATCAGTGTGCATCCATCCCACGGTCGATGAATTGGGAACTTGTTCAAGATCAAGGAGGTGTTGCTACTGGACACATCACTTATCGGGGCACTCATTCTGCTGGTTTTAATAACTTTATGGCTTTGAAGCCGGGCTCATTCAAAAAAGAACATCCCGTCGGAGAGTCCGCTAAGTTGGCGGCGGTTTTCATTAGGAAATTTATCTCGGTCCAGGGAGAGTTCCCTGCTCAAGATTTCAGGGCTCCCACATGGGTTCATTCCAGTGAGTCGGACTGGTAGGCCCGGATGATAAATTTTGTCCTGGAGAAGTTAGAAGAACCTTTAAGAATTTCTGAGTTGCGGGTTCCAATAACGGCTACTCAATATGGAATTACTCCAAACTACAGTGGGCTCTTCGCTATGTTGGAGTTCTACAATCCTCACACCGGTACCTTTTTCACCCCAGTTGGTGAATTAGGTTTTGCTCTTCACGAGATGTTTGAGATTTCTGGTTTATCTTTCGGAGAATTGCCTTATGAGGAGTTTGTTCCTGGAAACAGAGAGCTGGACAATCTGAAAAATACTGCTCCCGACCTCTATAACACTTACTGGGAACTGATGTGCCATTTCCAGATATGTGCACAAACTACCGGAAAAAGAGCCGGCGGCGTGAAACAAGGACAATGGGCTGAGTATCTTGTACGTGTAAATTTCTGATTTTCCCGGGAAAGGGGAGGGATTTCGTTTGTATTTATAAGAAAGCTTATTACAAACTAAATCAATCTGAATTACAACAGAAGCAGAGGGAATGCCCTCTTTGTTTATATTTGTGGGGACTTTACGGTAGCTACAGGATGCTTCGCCCGGTGCTCGCGCCGGGTCTGCTTCCCTTGGACGGTTCGACCGAGGTTGTTGGAGAGCTTCAGTACTCAGTAGAAGCTCTGGGTGAAAGAGTTCGAATCCTCTAGTTCGTCGGCGATCGGAGCTTGGAGTTTGGAGATTTTCCGATTCTCTACGATTGTTCGATCTTCTGATTGATCGATCTCCTTTTTTTTTCTTTTTTTTTTGCTGCTGCAAGGAGCCTTTTTTAAGTGGGAGGGGGACCGTTTTGGCTATCCCTTGAATCATGGGATGTGACCATACACTGTTCAAGGACATCCTATTGTCCCCTGTACAACAAACGGTTGTCTTTTGGGGTTACATGTCGTGTCACGTCGTGTAGGAGCGGGAAAGCCCTTCCTCGCACTCATGATGGCGACTGCCAGACACTTGAGTGGACCTGGACAGCTCGTCGAATGCTGGTGGCTCTAACCTTTCGCTTGGAGCGCGGTACGCTGTATTTATGTGGACGCAGACGGCTCTGGCAACCGTCCGCTCACTTGTGCGGCGAGGTACCGAGTGACCATCCGGCGGTCCTGAGGTGCTGTGCCCTTCCTCCCTTCACCCTATGTCTGAATAGGGGCGGGAGAATGGACGTTGCGTGCCTGAGCAAGCTCTGGATAGCTTTCGGCGCGTCATGGCTTCGGCCTCCAATTCTGACGGGTGAGGCGACCTGCATTTATGAGTCTACAGGCCGGTTCGGCGCCCGTCTCGTTCGCTTGAATTACGGACTGTCGTCTGACGAACTTGGGGCACTGTGCCTCCTTACCTTGCATCGTGGGAGGCAGAGAAGGCTTGTCCCTGAAAACCTGGCTTTCGGCTTACGTAGGCAGACGTGGCTCCCTACAAGTGGCTTCGGCACACGAAGGCGGATTTGAGTATCTCCCTTGCGGGCGGATTCATGCGATTTGGAGTATGCGGCCAACGTGGGGTAGTCGCGTGCCAGCGAATCCGCTTAGTGGCCTAAGAGGGAGCGGTCCTGTTCTGTGGGCGAATTCGTTCACTTAATCCGCCGCGGTAATTTTCACCGTCTACAAGACCCCCTTTAAAGTTTTCAGACCAAAACCGACTTGCGCGTGGTCTGGAATACTTTGAATAAAGACGTTTTGGACCAGGTGCATTAGGATTTTTAGCAAACCCTCAGCTATCAACGGGTTTGATCTGCCTTTACCGATTACCGTTTGAATCGGGCTAGCCATACTATTCCCCTCAGTATGATAAGTTATCGAGTAGTTTCTCTTAGGCTTAGTGCTAAGATTTCTACTCTGACCCTTAGTCGCCTGGGGCGCGGGTGTAAACGAAATCACTTTGCCAGTTTCTAGATTTTGGGCAAATCGCCCTTTTCTTCAAAGGTGTGTGAGTCGCGCGGGCGAAATTAGGACTCGTTGGCGAAATTTTGAAAGACTTGCGGATTTTATTCAAGTTTTCGCCGTTGAGACCCTTTCTTTGGGCGAAATTAGGCCTAATGTGGGTAGGCCATGTGTTCACCTGCGGGTTTCGTGTCTTTCCAGCTAAGGCGGTGTGGCCTTGTCACGATTTGACAACTCGACTCTGCTCAACGCGCCTCGTCTTGATCGTGGCCGTGGTTTTCGAATTCAACCGTTGGATGCAACCGTCAGTGAGGGTGATCTGGGCCGTCGAATTTGATCGCGGCCATGTTTTCCCGTTCGAGGGCAGTCGTGGCCACGTGGGCAATCTTCCTCTTTTTTAAACCCGCTGTTTTCCTCCTTTGGGATTCACCGTACTCTTGAATCTTGAAAGAAACTTCTAAGACGAGAATCCCCGCCCCATCTTTCAATGACTCCAAAAACTAGGAAGCGCAAAGTGAGAGGTGCGGGCCCTGGAGGTTACTCCGATCGTCTCTCCGCCGGCATGCCCGCCAGTGCCCCGGAGTCGCGCTCAGGTACGTCGATAAGTTTGTT
>BQKN01066990.1:117432-139736 GCA_022839385.1 Asparagus kiusianus | reverse complement strand
GATTACCGTTTGAATCGGGCTAGCCATACTATTCCCCTCAGTATGATAAGTTATCGAGTAGTTTCTCTTAGGCTTAGTGCTAAGATTTCTACTCTGACCCTTAGTCGCCTGGGGCGCGGGTGTAAACGAAATCACTTTGCCAGTTTCTAGATTTTGGGCAAATCGCCCTTTTCTTCAAAGGTGTGTGAGTCGCGCGGGCGAAATTAGGACTCGTTGGCGAAATTTTGAAAGACTTGCGGATTTTATTCAAGTTTTCGCCGTTGAGACCCTTTCTTTGGGCGAAATTAGGCCTAATGTGGGTAGGCCATGTGTTCACCTGCGGGTTTCGTGTCTTTCCAGCTAAGGCGGTGTGGCCTTGTCACGATTTGACAACTCGACTCTGCTCAACGCGCCTCGTCTTGATCGTGGCCGTGGTTTTCGAATTCAACCGTTGGATGCAACCGTCAGTGAGGGTGATCTGGGCCGTCGAATTTGATCGCGGCCATGTTTTCCCGTTCGAGGGCAGTCGTGGCCACGTGGGCAATCTTCCTCTTTTTTAAACCCGCTGTTTTCCTCCTTTGGGATTCACCGTACTCTTGAATCTTGAAAGAAACTTCTAAGACGAGAATCCCCGCCCCATCTTTCAATGACTCCAAAAACTAGGAAGCGCAAAGTGAGAGGTGCGGGCCCTGGAGGTTACTCCGATCGTCTCTCCGCCGGCATGCCCGCCAGTGCCCCGGAGTCGCGCTCAGGTACGTCGATAAGTTTGTTGGCTGACCTCGTGTAGGTCCTAGGCGTCGGAGTTGGGGAGATGAGCGTTGCTCACTGTCCTGGAATCCCGCCGCTTTTCGGCAGTTTCCCCCAATTTGGGGCAAAGTTAGCCCTATCTGCCCTTAGGGGGGAGGGAGGCGACCTTTCTTTTTGATAGGCGATTCCGTCTGTCTCTGTTTGATGGGCGATTTTTCCCTTTTGGCGGATTTTGTCTTAATCGATTTTCCTTTCTTACAGCGACTTTTTCCGATGAGGCCTTCCCGGAGGGTGTGGCCATTGGCCACGCCGGTGGTACGAACTACATGGCACCCCCTAGATTTCCCTCCTTGGCTCCATTACCCGTTTTCGCCGCCGACAAGCCGGACGGCTTGATAAAGAGGGTCACGGATGGTCACCACCTGACGCTGCGCGAGCTGACGACCGACGCGGCATTGACGGATGATGCCAGGGCAGAGCTGCCGAAACCTCAATTCTTGTTCGGCGACGCCACGACCGACCCCTCTGCCTTGTTGCTCAAGGAGAGCATGTGGTTCCACACGGTAGAAGGGGCTCACTACTACCTCCCCAGTATGTCGAGGGGGTTCTCGATCGTTGAGCTGCGATCCCTCGCGGTTCCTCGGACGATGAACTGGGAGCTGACCCCCACTCAAGACGGGGTCACCTGTGGCGTTTTCACGGGCTCTACCGCTGGATATGGAGTGGACGGCTCATGTAAGCGCGTGACGGGTCTGCGTCCTGGCTTAATGTCCGCTGAACTGCCCGTGGGGGAGTCGATATCGGCGGTGGAGACCTTTCGTCATTGTTTCTTTCGAGTCGGAGGGAGTTTTCCACCAAAGGATTTCAGAGCTCCGGGGTGGGTCTATTCTGCACCCGACAGCGACACTTGGTGGTCCAAGATCACTGACCGTGTTCTGGCTGAGAACGCCGATCTCAAGAACACGGAGTTGTACGTGACCATCGAAGCCACGCGGCACGGCTTGCGGATCAACGCTTCTCAGTTCCACAGCATTCTGGAGCTGTATTGTGCGGAAAGCGGCACATTCTTCACCCCCAACGGTGAGCTTGGCATCACCTCTCATGAGATGCATGACGTGTCGGGTCTGCCCCTAGGAGACTTTCCTTACGAGGAGTACGTCCCCAATCAAGCTGAGATCGATCAGCTGTTAAGCCATTCGCCCTCGGCGGTCGAGACTTTGTGGGAGCTACTCTGCCACTACCACATCTGCCTCAGCACCTTGGGGGCAGCAGATCATAAAGGGAAGAAGAAGGGGATCAGCCACAAGAACTGGGCTGATTATCTGTTCCCCGGGAACGACGTCAAGGGGCAGCCTGCCCTCCCATTAGGCGCATGCGACCAGTCCGAAGTGGAGGCGAGGATAGCCGCAGAAGGGGGCACCGTGACTCTCGATCGTGGCGAGGGCGGATTTAAATCTGGTACGGTCCTTCACTCGTTCCACCATCAGGCGGAGTCACCAATCTCTGGGAAGGCGCTGCTTGCGGGGTACCTCATGTTATGGTTGAAGAGGTGCGTAATCCCCACTCACTCCTTCGAGGCTCTTCCCGTCGAGGTCGTGTACCCGGCGGTTTGCTTAGCTCACGGGAAGTCTTATTCCCTGGTATCGGCGACGATAGCGTGCATCCATCGGGGGCTCCGCACCCTGACGGCTCAGTTCTGCCGCGTGTCGACTGTTGATGAGGGAGAAGGAGAGGTTATCAGGACTCCCAACCCCAGGGTGGGGCTACCGTATACCTATCTGATGGCGTGGTTCGTATACCACTGTGAGTGCTTGATGAGTGCTCCGTCGGCCCTCCAAGGCGACAAGTTTGTCCCGTTCGTCCGGCGCTTGGAGAAGTGCTCCTGGAAGTGCAAGGACATCCCTGATGCAAGGAAGATGCTCTCCCACTTTGGGATTTACAACTTTCGCCGTTCCTTCCCCTATTTCAGCGGGGGCGGATACGGAGAATCTCTCAGGGATGCGCCGACGGCGGACCACTACACAACCCTCCCTCGCGGCGCCTTTCGCTGGTTGGTAAACATCCGGCCAGGGTATCACGTTCTGAGAACGGGCTCATCATGCTATCTCGAGCCGTACATCCCCTGCAGGTTCGCCCGCCAGTTTGGGTATGACCAATTGTACGTGGGCAACGTCAATCCCCAACTGTGGTTTGAAGGAGGGCTGGTGGATGGAGCTCGCGGATGGTTCTAGACTCACGCTGGCGGCACCGATGCTCGTTTTGAGTTACCCTCAAAGGATCGCGACTTGCACCATACGTTCTCGTATTGCCTGTGGTATCGGGGCGCCAGCGCCGATCCCACCGACTTCCGGTTCCAGAGTTCGTGCCTGGCGGGGCACAGATGTCACCCAAGTGGAGCTCCTCGACCTTCGAGGCGAAGGGGCCGTGTAACGGCTAGGGAGCTGTTCATGGAGGACCCTGCAGGAGATTCTGAGGGTGAGGGTGTGGGTCTAGACGAACCCGAAGCACCCGAAACACGAGCTCCTCCTCCCAGTCTTCCTTTAGATTCCCAAGGCGAGCGGAGGGAGCCCGTTGAGTTGACCCGGGTGAGTAAGCGTCTGGAGCAAGCCCGAAGTGTGATTGCTGGGCGTATGGGGGCACCTCTCCTATCTCCGAGTAGTTCACTGCTCTCGAAACGGCAGCGAGAAGCGGCGGAGAGCTCTAGAGCGGAAGTGGTCAAGAGGGCCCGTGGCGAGGAGACTACGGTGACCACCAGAGCGGCGGCTGGTCGGGCAGGTACTGTCTCTGGGGCGGAAATTGCTCAACCTGCTCCTTCTGCTGCGCCGCAGGTGGCTCCGGCGATTTCGAAGGATACGCTTCCTTCATCGGGTGTGGAGCCACAGGCGGGGGTCTCAATGACTCCTGCACCTGTACCGAGAGGTAATCTTTCGATACGATGTCCTCATGTACGAAGTTAGATTCGTATTTTCTGACTGTTCATATCAAATTCGTGCAGTTGAGAAAGTGATCCCTATCCCTTCTGATGAAGAGGAGGGGAGTGGAGATGAAAGAGAACCAGGGGGTTCAGGTAAGCATGAGTTTCATTGTTGTTGACCCTTTTAGGCCAAGGGGATACTAATTGTTATTATTTTCTTTGTATCCGTAGTTAGCCCCTCCTATGAAAGTGCTGGCAAGGAGGATCCTCCCTCTTGGGAGGGTCCTTCTGGCGAATCTGAGACGGATGACAACGCCTCCATTCACGAGGCGCTATCGAGTGAGGAGGAGGTGGCGGTCCCTACGAATCGACAAGGGGGAACCCCCACTTCCGAGGGGACACCGGTCGGGGGTGAGCGCTCAGCGCGAGAGTCTCCTGCTCAAGGGGGAACTCCTGTTGGGCTAACGGTCACTTCCTCACCTGTGGTGACTTGCGACTCTACCACTGCCATTCTGGCGGCGCCGGCGATTGTTCCGGCTCCGGCAGCGCCGGTCGTTGCTTCTGTGATCGTGACTACCGGTACTCCGACTGTGGCTTTATCCTCTGTCGAAGATGCCTCTCTCTCTCTCCTATGGAATGCTGGCGAAAGAAGCAGGAGGCGCGAGCTGTGGCCAATTTCGAAGACACTCTGGTCCACTGCACTCGGCAGATTTTGGAGGGGAATTGTCCCTTCGAAGAATTCAAGGAAGTCCTTGAGGACGACGCATCCTTCTTGCGTAAGAGGCTTGGCATCACTGCGGCGAGACCCTACTTTCAGCGCCTGAACGCAGTGGAGGTGGCGGTCCAGCAGCTGCTCACTCTTCGTGCGGAGAGTTCCAATCTCTTTGATCTCGCCTCTCACGAAGTTCGAGTAACCCTGGCAGATCGGGATCGCCGCCTGAATGAGAATCTAACGCTGGAGTTAAAGTTGTCAGCGGAGCTGGAGCAGGCCCAGGCCGAGGATGCGCGGGTGGCTCGCGAGCAAGAGACGGTTGATAGCCAGTTCTCCCGACTTTCCTTTGAAGTGGAGAGGCTGAAACGGGTCATAGCTGACGCGCAGGCTTCTCTGGCTGTTCAAGGGGAGGCCCTTGATCAGGTGGCAAAAGAGTTGGAGGGCGTTGAGTCCCGTCGGCAGTTGACTACTGACTTGGTTGGGGAGAAGGCTCGAGCCCTCAAGGAAGTCCAGGTGGCCATTCAAGACTTGATCTCGTGCACTGAGGAAGAGATTCGCCGAGAGGTCTTACGGAGGCTTGAACTCCATCATGCTGCAAAAGTTCGCGAGGCGGAACGGCAGTTGAAATCCTTGTAATTCGCCTTTTAATTTTTTCGTTGTAATAGGACTCCTTTTCCTTGAATGAAATCATCCTTTTGTTTCTGGCGATTATGGCTTGTGTGCATACTATATTTAGTATAGACTAATTGATGTCAATGTTTGAGGGAAATTTCCCTTGGCGGATTCCAGCTACAGACCCGTTTCGCCTGCTGACGAATCTTGCAAATTGATGAACTCGCAGTTGCTCCGTTAACGGCGATTCTAGATACAGGTGGACTCCGTTTTTAGTGGGTCGTGTGTCCGCCCACGTGTATGTCAGTTACGGAGGCGTGGGTGCGCCGTCTTGCCTTAATTGCAGCAGTGCGATGGGTCTCTTCGTCCTCCACGCCCGATCTGGGCCGTTGATTAGAGATCATACTCCGAAACTGCCGAATCTCAATCATTCATATAGGATGCGGGATATTCGGCTTCTCCCTCAACTGTTCGGGACTGAAGGGTCCAATCGAACTGCATATAACCGTCTAGGGTCGGGGTATTTTAGTACCTTTTCCCTTCGTCAAGAAAAGCCAAGGCTTTCTCATCGTTCCTCTCAGAAGAGATCCTGATCACCTTGTGTCTCCCAGATGGCACCGAAGACGAAGAGGGTTACTTCCAAGAGGAGGAAGGAGGCGTCTCCCTCGGGTGCGGTCAGGACGGCCGCTGCCGAAGGTACGTTCCCAGTTCAAACCCTGTTTAGACATGGATAGGTATCTCTTGCTTAGATCCCCCCTCCATGCCCTCACTGTGCTTCTCAACCCACGATGATGCACCGCTTCCTGAGGAGCATGAGGCGGAACCTATCTTGATATCCGATGATGAGCCCGAGAGCCCGGAGGCTCCTCCTGCCCAAGGTTCCGCTCCGCAACCAGGAATGGAACCTTGTCTCGAGGTTCCCCCAATTGCGGCGCTCGCCCCTGGTCAAAAACCTACTCCCCCTGGCTCCTTGTCTTGGCAGGCCCGCGTGGAGGAGTTCGAGAACGCCGTGAGACAGGTAATTTCTCTTGTCGATCTCGGCTTGGGTAGTTTTGCCAGTTTCAAGCAATCTCTCCTGGACCGTGCGGTAGACATTCGACGATCGGGCGAAAATCGGCTTTTCACCCGTTGTATGCGAGAACTTCGTCTTCTGGAGTCGCGTATGACAGGGCTAGAGGCATTGCTGCGGGAGGGCCCGGACGTGGAGTCTTGTTTGGCTCATCTCCGACGTCTGGAGGCCCAGGAACAGGAGGTCCGCTCCAAAGAAATTGCTGACTCGGAATCCATCACCAATTTCTGGGCGAGCCAACAACAACAGTTGGGGGATCAAGTTATCGACCTCAATCGCATCATGGCTCGCCTGAGAGCCGAATTGAGGCAGGCGGAGACGAATTGGAAGGAGCTCCAATCCGATGTTGTCAAGGTCAGCAAGAAAGCTGAGGAGGAAACTCAACGTCTTCAAACCTTGCGTGAGAAGGATGCCGCCGCCAGATCGAGCTTGGAGGATCGCATCAGGAAGGCGGCCGAGGACAAGGCTCGTGAGGACTTTGCAAGGAAGGTGGCATTGGCCAAAGAGGAGATCTCCACTTTCAGTGTGTTTGATTGAAATTTCCGTTATGTATTCATGCTTAAGACACTCTGTTTATTTGTCTTGCTTTTGAAACTATGCCATGACTCGTGAAGTCATGACTTTGTTTAGATGTATTATCTTAAACACTGGGTGCATGTTTCGCTTCTTTGAACGTAATATTATGACTTTCGCGATTTGCAAAAACATAACTTTGTTCAAATGTACTACCTAGAAGCATTTGATGCAGTTTGTGTTCTTCCCCATCGTGTTCCTTTTGGATATAACCCCTTTAATATTTCCCTGGCATGGCCATCAGTGATCTCAGGTTGCCTCCCTTGGGCGTAGACTCTGTTTGAGTATGGCTCATCCCCAAGGATGGCGAATTCGTTGGGAACGACGCACCAAACCGTCAGCGAGTTCGCTGTGAGGTAAATTTCGACTGCTAGCGAATCTGAATCATAGGCGAACCTCCAATGTTGGCGAGTTCATACTACAGGCGAAATTCGGATGGTGGCGAGTTCGTCTAATCCGTCGAAGATCCAATCTGAAGGCGAAACTCGAGCCACGTGTCGGTCGGTGGACCCAAGTGCTTGCCAACCAAGACTCTTCAGGCGCATTAATGCTCATTTATTGGTGAAGCGACTGAACGTTCCGCCTCTCGCTCAATCCGATCGGTCGGTTTGGTGTCTCGAGAGTAGCCTTTATTAGCGTTGAGTTCGAAGCGTCGCAGGGCGCTCGGGCTACTTGATGACTTGGGGCGATGAATCTCAGCCGTTGGATTTTTTTGAATATATTTCTGCACCCGCCCTCCTCTAGCAGAGTTCTGACTGCTTCGAGCAAAATTTGCTAGAAAAGAAAAGAAAACCTCTCTCCTTCATGGCCTCCTCTTCCGATCATAGTGATGCCGAAGGTGTCGGCTCCTCCGCCACCGTCGTGAACGTTGGTGCTCCATCTGCTGCCCCGGTGAGCCCGGTCCAGGAATACCCTATTCCAGACCCTGCGGCTCACCCCGCTTTCGTGCGGCTCAAAGAGTTAGTGGATCTGGTGCACGGGTGCGCCCTCTCTGTCAGCATGGGCGGTGAGCGATACTACGATTCGCTCCCCCTTGTAGAGAGGCGTCTGGAGGTGGTCCGCTGTGCGGGCGATGACTCGCTCACGCAGCGATGTGAGCGAGAGCTTGAGCTCGTGGAGGGGTGGATGTACCGCCTCGAGGAACTGGCTCATGAAGATCTTTCCAATGAGTCATCGCCTCCCCCACTGCACTTCCTGCTAGGGCGCAACGAGCGGGCGAAGCGTATCCAGGCAAAGGAGGCTGAACTCAGACGCCTGAGAAAGCGGCACCAAACGGTAACGGACCGGATGGACGCTTACTTGGACCGGGCTTTCCACGAGGACGCCGGCACTCTTCGTGGTGAAGCGAAGCTGCAGGAGCGTTCGCGCGAGTTGGGGAGGCTCGGCGAGGCCGCGCGGGAGGTGGAAAGGGCGCTGCAGCTTCTCCGCCAGGAGGAGGAGGATAGCAAGGCGGCCCTGGCCAGGCGGCAGCAGGAGCAGAAGGAGAAGGCGAGGACCCGTCGTGCGGCGGAGCGGGCTGCGCTCAAAGCCAAGATCGGCTCCTTCAGCCTTCTGAAATTCCTATAATGCTTGCGCCGTTTAGGTCTTCCCCCCCTCTTTTTTTTGTTGTTTTGTCAACTCAGTTGGTGCTCCAAGCACCACAACTTAAAAAACTTATGCTTGTAAACTTTGGCCCGTAATGGCCTTAAGCCTTTGCTTATTGTTGTTTCGCATGCATAGTTTCCTTTTCTTTTTGTTTGTGTTGTTCTGGTATTTGAGTTGAACTTGGTGAGCTTCTGACTATTCTGTTCTGAACTTAGTCATTTCAGACTCTTGTTCTGCTCTCGGTTGCTCACAGCGTGGGATCGGGTTGATTCCGATTTCCGCGTTGTAGCTCCAGTGGGATCGAGAGAGCAACCCTCGGCTGGCAGTGGAGAACAATCGTTCGCTTCCTGCGGCCGACTGAAGGACTCAACTTCAACTTGCCATTCGGCAAGCTGTCGCTTGAGGAATTGGCAGAGTTGTCGTCTGCCGAACTGCTCTTGACAGTCGTCGTCGTCTGAATAGGCGGCGACAGATAACAATCGAATCGTCAGGGATGTATGAATATGACGTTCGATCGTTGTAGAGGCCCTCACGTGGTAGGCCGCTACCCATCAGTTACCCTAAGGGAATGTTAGGATAGCTGGAATAGGCCAAATAGTTCAGGGACGTAGGAGTGTGACTATTTGACAGAAGTAATAACACGTCGCGTGATAGGCTATTACTTAGACTATGTTATTCGCTGGAATAACGGCGCCAACCATCAGAGGTGATCATTAACCTGATGGGGGTTTTGTCACGATGGGAGTGACTGTGGGGAACTTACCACTCTTATGGAGGGGATTGGTAAGTAGATCGTGTCAGAGGTTTAATGTTAACATGACAGGGAATGTCGTGATTGGAACGACTTTGAGGACCCACCATCCTTTGGAAGAGGATTGGAGAGTTGATTTTGTCAGAGGTTTAATGTTAACATGACAGGGAATGTCGTGATTGGAACGACTTTGGGGACCCACCATCCTTTGGAAGAGGATTGGAGAGTAGATCGTGTCAGAGGTTTAATGTTAACGTGACAGGGAATGTCGTGATTGGAACGACTTTGGGGACCCACCATCCTTTGGAAGAGGATTGGAGAGTTGATTTTGTCAGAGGTTTAATGTTAACATGACAGGGAATGTCGTGATTAGAACGACTTTGGGGATTCGCCATCTCGTTGGAGAGGATAGGCGAAATGAATGGGTTTGTCGTGGTATGAACGACTTTAGTGGATCCGCCATCTCATTGGATAAGATAGGCGAATTGGGTTTTGTCGTGGTATGAACGACTTTAGTGGATCCGCCATCTCATTGGAGAAGATAGGCGAACTGGATTGGTTCGTCGTGATATGAACGACTTTAGTGGATCCGCCATCTCATTGGATAAGATAGGCGAATTGGGTTCCGCCAGAGGCTTTCGCCAGAGCGGGTAGAGTAGGGACAGTTTAACCTCATATACCAGTTGGAGGGTTTGAGAACCAGTTTATACTCATGTACTCGTGGGAGTTGGTGAAGAAGAACTAAGGGTAGTACTTCTTCAAGTATTTGCCGTTGATAGGCATCATGATCTTGTCGCCGTTTGGCTTGATGAGGCGATAGGCGCCACTCGAATAGACTGTTTCTATTACGAATGGTCCTTCCCATTTGGACTGGAATTTACCTTTCTTCTTGGAGGTGAGAATCATTGGTCGGCGAACAGCTAACACCAGCTCTCCTTCCTTGAGGGCTCGGCGCTTGACTTTCTTGTCGAAAGCCTTAGCCATCCGCGCTTGGTAGAACTCAATGTGCTGTTGAGCTTCTAACCGTTTGTCATCCAACGCCTCGAGCTCGGCGAGTCGTTGTCGGTGGTTGTCCTCCACCGTCATTCCCGTTGCCAGGGCGACGCGGAGGGAAGGTATCTGAATCTCTAATGGCAATACGGCCTCGCAGCCGTATACCAAAGAATAAGGCGTGTGGCCAGTCGGTGTGCGAACCGTTGTGCGATACGCCCACAAGCTTTCGCCAAGCTTCTCGTTCCAGTCGCGTTTGCTGGTTGAGGTCAACTTGGTCAAAATCTTGATGATCGTTTTGTTGAAGGCTTCGGCCAAGCCATTTGCTGATGGGTTATAGGCCTTGGAAGAGAGGTTCTGCATTCGGAACTTGTCGCAGAATCTGGTGAATGCATGACTGACAAACTGGGTACCATTGTCATGAATGATACGTCGTGGCACGCCATACCGGTAAATGACGTGGTGTTTGATGAACTTAATCACGTCGTTGGTCTTGACTTCTCTCAAGGGGACCGCTTCGGCCCATTTAGAGAAGTAGTCGGTGATCGCGAGAATGAAGCGATGACCTCTCGCCGATGGCGGGGATATTGGTCCAACTATGTCCATCCCCTATGCCTCGAAAGGCCACGAAGCCTTTGTTGGGTGTAGGTCTTCAGGTGGCTGGTGCATGTAGTTGGTGTGAATCTGGCATTCGTGGCAGTGCTTTGCGTAGGCGACGGCGTCTTGAACCATCCCAGGCCAGAAGTAACCAGTCCTTCGTAGGCGATCCCAAAGTTTGGGTCCGGGCTGGTGAGCTCCGCCGATGCCGTCGTGGGCCTCGTGTAGAGCCTCCTGTGCTTCTGCTTTCGAGAGACATTGAAGCAACAAACCGTCGTATGACCTTCGATACAACGTCTTGGTGGTCGAGTCGTAGTAGAATCTCGTAGCACGTCTCCGGACTGACTCTCGCTCCTTTGCATCCTCGGGCAATACGCCGTAAAGGACGTAATCGATGATCGGGAGGCGCCAGTCCTCAGCACTGGGCTGATCTGAGACTTGATGGGTGGCGTTTACTTTCGGAGCGTCTTTCAGCCGAAAGAGCTTCTTGCTCGCCACTGTGACCGACTGGATCGTTCCGAATGGTTGAGCCAAGTTGGCCGCCAAAGAAGCCAAGGCGTCCGCATGTGTGTTCTTGGAACGTAGCAATGCTCAATGTGGAAACTCTCAAATGATTCCACTAGCCTGGTGGCTGCCTTGTGGAGTGGGATCAGGTCTTCGTTTCTAACCTCATATTCGCCTGTCATCTGTTTGACGATGAGCTGGGAATCGCCGTAAGCTTGGAGATGCTTTATTCCTAGCTCTTTGGCCAACTCGAGTCCGATGAGTAATGCATTATACTCGGCCACGTTGTTGGTACATGGCTCTATCAAAGAGAAGGCCCGGGGCAGTACGTGGTTGTGCGGAGAAGTGATGACTACCCCCACTCCAGCAACAATAGAGCCATCCGGGGCTGCGCGAGACACGCCGTCGAAGAACATCTGCCACACATCTGGCAACAAAGTTATGTTGACTTCAAGTGGTTCGTCTGGCAAGTCTTCAAATAAGTCGGTTTTTGATGCCAGTGGGTGACTGGCCATGAGATCGCATATGGCTTGTCCTTTGACTGACTTCTGTGGCATGAAGTGAATGTCGTACTGGGAGAGCAGAAGTGCCCATCTAGCTAAACGCCAATTTAATGCCGCAGGTTGCGTCATAAAGACTCGAATGGGATTCATTCGTGAGATGACGTGGATTGTCTGGCTAACCAGGTAGTGTCGCATCTTTTGGATGGCGAACACCAAGGCCAAACATTCTTTTTCGACCATTGGGTATCGTTGTTCGGCGCCTTGCAGGGTCCTACTGAGGTAGTAGATGCCTTGCTCGTGGCCGGCGTCGTCGTTTTGTGCCAAGAGAGCACCCAGAGAGTGCTCCATGGCCCGAATATAGATGAGAAACGGTTTCCCTGAAATCGGCGCAGCGAGGACCGGCGGATTTGAAAGGTAAGCCTTGATGTCCTCAAAGGCCTGCTGGGAAGGCTCGTCCCACACGAAGGAGGTGCCCTTCTTCATGAGCTTAGAGAACGGTTGACACTTGCCCGAAAGATTTGAGATAAATCTTCGGACATAGGCCAATCGTCCCTGGAGACCCCTCAATTCTTTGAGGTTCCGGGGTGGTTGGAGCTCTTGGATGGCTCGCACCTTGTCTGGATCAATTTGGATCCCTTTCGTCGTGACGATGAAACCGAGGAACTTACCACTAGTCATCCCTAAGAATGATTTCGTGGGGTTCATCTTGAGCTGGTGAGCCCTCATGAGCTCGAACATCGTCCTCAAATCTTGAAGGTGGTTGCCGTGGTGGCGACTTTTCACGACGAGATCATCCATATAGCATTCCACTGTCTTTCGCAGATGCTCTCGAAAGATCGTGCTCATGGCGCGTTGATAGGTCGCGCCGGCATTCTTGAGTCCAAAGGGCATGACCGTGTAGCAGTACACCCCCATGGGAGTTCTGAATGAGGTGTGTTTTTCGTCCTCGGGGTGCATTTTGATTTGATTGTACCCCGAGAAACCATCCATGAAGGACATCCTCTCGAATCCGCACGTGTTGTCAATGATGACATCCGTGATGGGCAGGAGAAATTCGTCCTTTGGGCACGCAGAGTTGAGGTTTCTAAAATCGATGCAGATGCGGATCTTACCGTTTTTCTTCAGCACTGGAACAATGTTTACCACCCAGTCGGGGTGTTGTTCCTCTCTGATGAAGCCGGATTCGATGAGCTTCTTTACTTCAGCCTCGATCGCCTCCATGATCTGGGGGTGAAACCGCCTTTGCTGCTGCTTGACTGGCTTGGCGTCTGGGCTAATGTTGAGGCGATGTGTGGTGACCCGCGGATCCAAACCAGGCATGTCCTCGTAATTCCATGCAAAGACGTCGATGTATTCCCGTATGAGGGTGATGAGATCCTCCTTTTCTTGAGGAGGCAGGCTACCACTGATGAATATGGGCTTGGGACTTTCGTCAGTGCCCATGTTCACTTGGAGGATTTCGTCCTCAGTGGGCGGTTCTCGTTGCTCGAAGCGGCTACTCCACTGGGCGTTAACATGGCGATCCCATGTCTCGTCATAGAGCGGGAGTTGTTCATCTGTCGCCATCTCGGCAGGGTCCATTGTAGCCATGTTGATCGTGAGGCCATCAAATAGGTCCCTCACGCTGACATCTGAGTCCCACGCCGAGGTTTCTGACGACTGATCTCCTGAACATGCATAGTCGGAATCTTCGTTGACGTGGAAGCATAAGTCGGACGAGGAGGAGGAGTAGCCTAAGCCTCTCCTAGTCCGGTTAAAATAATTCGAGGGTTTCCCCTTAGGTACGTGAGCAGGTCGGATGACCGTCTTGCGTCCTCGGCCGTAATTGAGGCCTTCTAGACGAGTGAGGTCGTACCCCATGTCGCTCATCATGCGTCTTGCAATTCGACTGTATTGCGAAAACTGGGGTGCTGGGTCTTCGTCTTCGGACTCGTCCCAGAGCGTGCGCAAGGGCTGATCGATCCGGCCAAAAATAATGTCTTTTCGATATTTATTTCGGGCTGGCACAACAAATACGGCTTGCGACGAATCAACCAGCGGTCCCCTCGCGGCGTACGACGAGCAGACCGGCATGTGCAGGGAAGGATCTCGGTAGAGTTCCGACCATAGGCCGTTGGGTTCATCGTCCTCAGACGTAGAACAAGACGACACATAAGCAAAGTTGGATTTTTCATTGACGACAATCTTTCCCGCTTGAACAGCGTTGGTTACATGATGACTCTCGTAACCAATTACAATTGACTCGAAATCGTTTAAGATTAGATTGTCGCCGTACTCAGGCTCGCTGTCCGCTTCGTTGCCGCTTTCCGGCTCCTCAATCGGCGGTTCGACGGGGTCTTGATACAGCAGAGAGTCGGTGAAATAGTTTTCGACGCCTTTGAAGGGTTATCTGTCGGCCACCACCGTCTTCACGCGCTCGTAGTCGTCCACATACTTTAAACATTGGTGCAGAGTGGATGGGACTATTCGATTGCCATGGATCCACGGGCGTCCTAGGAGCATGTTGTAGGAAGGCTCGGCATCGATGACATAGCCGGTCACCTCTGTCTTCATGTCGCCTATGCGGCATTTCAGGCGGATTTTGCCCAGCGGCCGCGTCCCTGTGGCGTTAAAGCCAAAGATGGTTGTGGTGGTTGAGGACAGACGCTTCGGCGGTATCCCCAAATGCTTGATCAATTTCAGAGGCACGATGCTCAGTGCGGAGCCCGGGTCGACTTGGATCCGATCCACTCTCGCCGATCCGACATAACCCGTGAAGTACAGTGGTCGATCGTGAGTCGTACTCTTGATGAGCATATCTTTAGGAGTGAAGGTGATGCACGGGACCCGTCTATCCGAGGCCTGGCAACAATTCGCACATTCTTGTTCCGCCTCCGTCTCTTTTAAGAAATGGGTCGAGAAAGCCTCTGAATCTGCCAACGCCTCCTGTAGGGCTTCGCGAGTGGACCTGGACAACCGGAGGAGGTCGTACATGGTGATTCGCGCCGGGATGCTTTTCAACTGTGCGAGCACATTGAACCGGAAAGGTTGGCGGCTTGAGCTGGGTGCATCTGGATTGGGAGGGGTTGTGGCGGTTGGCCTCGCGGGAGGTATTACCGTGTTCTCTACCCTCGCGGGATATTCTTTGGCGAAATCCTTTCCCGCCCTCGTGGCGAAGACGTTGGCGTCCTCCTCGGAATCGGTCAGGGAGGCTACTACTATGTCATCTGTGTCTGGGGTTGCATAGATGACGTTACAGTGTTTTCTCTTGGGCTCCTTTGGAGACTTTGTAGTCCACTGTTCATCGTTGAGGAGGTCTGGGTGAACCCACATTATCTGCCCTGAGGGTAGAGTCTGTGGAACCAAGCCCTTCTCTCGCTGGTTGTGAGGATCGTCGTTGGTGATCTTCAGAATCGCTTTGGGGATAGGAACTACCCCCGCTGGAGCTTGGACCTCTGGGAGGTTTGTCCCGAAGCTAAGGGTGATCATGTTGGTGGTCACCTGCTTCTGGACCTTCTCCTTCTTCAAGACCCCCGCGTCGTAGAGAGCCTGGAGCTTGTCTTTGAGGACGTAGCATTTGGTCGTGTGGTGACCAAGGAACCAGTGATAAGCGCAGTAGGTTGGGTCACCGGTTTTGTCCGCCTCTTCAGGCTTCGTGGCCTCAGGTAGCTTGATTCGACCACTCTTGAGTAGAGTATCGAGCGTTGCTACCACCTGGTCCTCTTTGAAGTCATACTGCCGCGGGGGGCGTTGCTCAAATTGCCTAGGCTTCGGCCTCGGGGCAGTCTTTGGCGCTGGGGCAGAGTCGACTGCCATGATCTCCTTTCCCCTTGTTCGAGGGGGATTCTTTGGTGCAGTTGGTTCTGCAGCTCCTTTCTTGGGCTGAGGTTCTTCGGCCTCGAGCCTCTTGATCATGTTTTCTACTTGTTCGCCTTGACGAACAAGTTCTTTCCATGTTCGGGTCTCCACCGCGCCTATTTTGGATAGGATGTGGATCGACAGGTTGTTGCGACACATCTCAATCAATGTCGCCTCGGAAACTTGATCCCGACAGTGGACCGATCGGTTCCGGAATCTCTTCACGAAGTCATTGACCGACTCCGACTTTTGTTGTTTTTCTGCAAGGAGAGTGGCCATTGATACTTCGGTGTCGTCGTCGAAGAAGCGGGCTAAAAAGAGCTTTTCGACATCGGCCCATGCTTTGATGGTGCCGGGTTCCAGCTTGCGGAACCATTCAAAGGCCACCCCCTTGAGGGTGCCTATGAAGAGTCTCGTGAGAATGGCGTCGTTCCCCGTAAGGAATCCGGTTTGTGCCATGAAGTAATAGATGTGTTGCGAGGGCGAGCCCTTGCCGTCAAACTGCACCAAGCTGATCGGCTTGAACTTTGCTGGGTACGGGACCGTATCCCATTCAATAGGGTAGGGGCGGACCACCCCCAGCTTGTTCATGTTTTGCTGAAGCTTCAGCGCGTTGAGCTGGTCCTGGAACTCATCGAACCTCTTGTCACGGGAGCCATCCCCGGTGTGCGACGTCTTGGAAGAATAATCGGATTGTCGATTATCGTCCTCTTCTGTTTCCATCGCTGGACGGTGAGGAGGTACCCATTCTCTATCCCCCGTTTGCCGAGGTAAGGGGCGTTGGATTCTTTTCTTCTTCTTCTTCTTGTTCAGAAGCTGTTCCATCATCTCCCGCAGAGAGTCGATGGTCGCCTGTTGCTCTTCGAGCTTTTGAGCGACCGTCTGGTCATGGGTAAGGTCAGTCATGTGCACCCGCACCCTCGCGTCCTGACTTGAGTGCGAAGTTTGAGACGTGGCCGCTGCCGAGTGAACCTCGTCCTCGCGGTAGGAGGGGGGGTGCTACGGCGGAGTAGTCAATCCCGCTCCTCATCCTTCTGCGACTACGGGTACGCTGGTATATGCCCTCTTGCTGGTGTTGGGCGAACCAAGGATCGAGTCCCAGAATGGACTCTGAATCTGGGGAATCGGAAAATGCCGTCTTGCCCTTGTCCGTCATGTTGATTGTGACGGACGAGAGCTCTGGGTCGTCAGTAGCGCGTCTCTTTTGGTGACGACGCCTCCGACGAGAGGTCCTCTATCGAGAGGGTTGTCGAGAAATTCTCTCAAACACGAAAGGTTTCGCCGTTCCTACGCATTGGCAGTCGGCGAGCACTGTGTGAATGAGCCTTTCGCAGTGGCACTGAGGGTTCACCTCGTGTATGGTGCGCTTGCGAATTAAATATTCTCGTAGATCTTCCGTGGGTGGTTGGTGACAACCCCCAGCATCGGAAGGATCACCTGGGTGAGCACACGAAGGATCTCTGGATGTGCTCTCTGGTGCACAATGGGTAGAATGTTGCGGCGTCGGAGTCAGGCGGTTTCGCCCTGACGGGCGAGCTTTCGCGCTTGGGCGAACTCTAGCGCGTAGGCGAGTCTCAGCCCTTTGTTTAAACGAGCTGGCTCGTGACGCGTCGCCTATCTCCTTGCCTTTGCGCTTATCCGCCAAGATCTCATGGCGAGGCTCGCCAGCCTTCGAGGATTCGCCTTTTTGGATAGGCCTACTCACTTGGGGTGGTTTGTTCGCATCAGGGATATGACCTGAAAAGCGAAGTCCACCTGAGCGGGTGGTCCCCTCCTTCTCGGTTAGCGCCCCTGATTTGGAAGGCCTCGTGATGTTGGGCGAGTCGCCTCCTTGTCTCTCGCTTCTCGGGCCCGTATGGTGGTCCAGGCCATTGTGTGAAGCGGAGGTTTGGGCTTTCTGCCCGACAAGCTTCGGTCGTTGCTGTTGGTTAGTTCTCCCAGCGGAGGGGGAACTTGCGTGAGCAGCGGCGGGGTGGCTTGTGTCGGAACGAACTGGTGTCTCTTTCGGGACAGGTGCTACTGAAGGTCGTTTGGCGACCCATTTAGTAGACCCTTCCCCCCTGTTCTCGATATGGGACTTGGCCTCGAGAGCGTTTGGGGTGGAGTTCCCTATCGGGACTCCGGTAGAGCTTTCTGATGCGGGAGCTTTGGCCGTCTGAGGTCGGCTCCCGTGCAGGGCTCTGTGGCGCTTGCGGGACGCTTCGCCACCGGAAGAGGAGGAAGACAAGTACTCTTCGTACTTGGCCTGATCGAACTCGATTTCTAGGGACTCCACTGTCGTCCCAACAACAACCTCGTCGAACTGAGCTATCACCATTTCGTTTGAAGAAACAGCTTCTCCCACTGTGGTCGCCATCTTCTGTACGTGTAAATTTCTGATTTTCCCGGGAAAGGGGAGGGATTTCGTTTGTATTTATAAGAAAGCTTATTACAAACTAAATCAATCTGAATTACAACAGAAGCAGAGGGAATGCCCTCTTTGTTTATATTTGTGGGGACTTTACGGTAGCTACAGGATGCTTCGCCCGGTGCTCGCGCCGGGTCTGCTTCCCTTGGACGGTTCGACCGAGGTTGTTGGAGAGCTTCAGTACTCAGTAGAAGCTCTGGGTGAAAGAGTTCGAATCCTCTAGTTCGTCGGCGATCGGAGCTCGGAGTTTGGAGATTTTCCGATTCTCTACGATTGTTTGATCTTCTGATTGATCGATCTCCTTTTTTTTCTTTTTTTCTTTTTTTTGCTGCTGCAAGGAGCCTTTTTTAAGTAGGAGGGGGACCGTTTTGGCTGTCCCTTGAATCATGGGATGTGACCATACACTGTTCAAGGACATCCTATTGTCCCATGTACAACAAACGGTTGTCTTTTGGGGTTACATGTCGTGTCACGTCGTGTAGGAGCGGGAAAGCCCTTCCTCGCACTCGTGACGGCGACTGCCAGACACTTGAGTGGACCTGGACAGCTCGTCGAACGCTGGTGGCTCTAACCTTTCGCTTGGAGCGCGGTACGCTGTATTTATGTGGACGCAGACGGCTCTGGCAACCGTCCGCTCACTTGTGCGGCGAGGTACCGAGTGACCATCCGGCGGTCCTGAGGTGCTGTACCCTTCCTCCCTTCACCCTATGTCTGAATAGGGGCGGGAGAATGGACGTTGCGTGCCTGAGCAAGCTCTGGATAGCTTTCGGCGCGTCATGGCTTCGGCCTCCCATTCTGATGGGTGAGGCGACCTGCATTTATGAGTCTACAGGCCGGTTCGGCGTCCGTCTCGTTCGCTTGAATT
Source organism: Asparagus kiusianus (assembly GCA_022839385.1). NCBI lineage: Eukaryota > Viridiplantae > Streptophyta > Magnoliopsida > Asparagales > Asparagaceae > Asparagus > Asparagus kiusianus. The sequence continues at coordinate 121,092 of BQKN01066990.1, read as the reverse complement.
ATGGACTGCCGTCTGACGAACTTGGGGCACTGTACCTCCTTACCTTGCATCGTGGGAGGCAGAGAAGGCTTGTCCCTGGAAACCTGGCTTTCGGCTTACGTAGGCAGACGTGGCTCCCTGCAAGTGGCTTCGGCACACGAAGGCGGATTTGAGTATCTCCCTTGCGGGCGGATTCATGCGATTTGGAGTATTCGGCCAACGTGGGGTAGTCGCGTGCCAGCGAATCCGCTTAGTGGCCTAAGAGGGAGCGGTCCTGTTCTGTGGGCGAATTCGTTCACTTAATCCGCCGCGGTAATTTTCACCGTCTACATATCTGTTTCGGAATGTGGGGGATAAAGAGGCAGAGGTGACCCGTTTGGCTGCCAGTACTCTTGAAGAAATCAATGAACGCATCAATGACGCGACCTCTCACTATACTTGTGAAGTAAAAGAGGATATCTTCCCAGCATTTACCACATTTGAGAGCTTCCATTATCAAGCAGAAGTCCCAATTTCCGACATGGCTCTGTTTGCAGGTTTTCTTACTCTTTGGTTGAAGAGATGTGTAGTACCTACCAGGCCGGTGGATGCTATTACGGTAGAGGTATTATACCCTGCTGTACTTCTAGCTCATGGGCGGCCCTTGAACCTCCTTTCAGCCATGGTGTGCTGCTTGCAGAGCGGCTTGCGGGAATTATCTTCTGAGTTCATTGCCGTTAAGAAATTGGACTCAGATGGGAAGACTATCATTCAAACCCCGACCCCTCGAGTACCGATGCCGTATATTTACTTGGTGTCTTGGTTTGTTTTGCACTATCCTTCGATAATGTCGACTCCTAAATCTGATGACTCCTCAGCGCCTCTTGTTCAACAGTTAGAAACTGCCGAATGGGTCGGTTGGTACTAAGTGAAGTTCCATGAAATCTTCAGGCGAGAACATAATTATGAGATCGCTTGCAAGTTCCCCGCCTTTGAAGGTGGTGCGTATGGAGAACTCCATCAAGACACCCCCGGACGGAACGCTTTTACCACACTTAGTAGAGGTGCTTTTTGGTGGCTCATAAATATCCGCCCGGGTTACCTCATTTTTCGGCAAGGGAGAAAATGTTTTATTAAACCCTATCAGCCTTATCGCTTTTCTCGGCAATTTGGCTATGATCAACTCTACATCGGGAATCCAAACCCTGCTCTTGTGTATACGGGAAACGTATATGAGGGAGAGAGAGCTTGGTATTACTCAGTAGCAGGATGCACAGGCGCGAAGTTTCGACTTCCGCATAAGACGCCAAATATTCGTACCTCTTTGAGTTTCTGCACGTGGTACCAAGCTGCCTCCCAGGTTCCGGCTTACAACATGAACACCTCTTGTTTGAGGGCCATCCGTAGATGGTATGCTGCTAAGAGGAGTGCTAAACGGTTCCGTGCCCGGGGGGCTAACGAATACTTGACATATGAAAAGGCGATCACAGAGGATGAGCAACAACAATTACCAGAAACCGAACAGCAACAACCACCGGAAGGAGTTCAAGAAGATGTCAGGTTGCCGGATACTCATGCGGTGGAGCCTTCAAAAGTTCTGACTCGGAGTAAAAGTGCTCTTGGAAAGAGAGCAATGGATGCGGCTGAAGCAGCTAAATATGACAAACGAACTCGTCGGAAATTAGCACTCGAACCTCCTGTTTCTAAGCTTATGTCAGATGCTCAGAAAGCATGGCATGCTGAAGAGGAAGAACAAGAGTCGGCTGCTATGCAACTCTCGCCTCAGCTTGGTCTTCCCAACGTTGGTCCTGCTTTAGAAGGTCCTGCCTCTTCCGCCCATTCGCTACATGAAGACGAACGTGGCGATGAATCATTTGCTGGGGGTATGGAAGTTGTCCCTGAAGACACGCTTCGTGATACTGCCTCCACTGCTCATGCTGTTGAAGAAGATAGACCTCCGGTCCCGGAGCCTACGGTGGCTAGTCAAGAGGACTCGGCGGTAGACAAGTCTCCTTCTGTTTCTGTGCTATTACCACCTGCAGCAGATGTACAGCCTAGCCCTACCACTGGCATCATATCGCAACCTGCTCTCGCTGAAGATCCACCCACATTCGCTCCTATGACTGAAGAGGAGCCTGCAGATCATAGTGATGGTGCGGACGACACGGATGGTGGTGGCGACCGAAGTGGAAGTGATGAGAATGATGGCAATTCAAGCGAAGATAACGATGATCTCGGGGGGTGGGATATTCGACCACCCTCTTCTTCAGACAAGGCTTCGCCATACGTTCCTTTGCCTCTCGCAGGTAAGTGTTGTTTGTTCTGATTCACGACCAATTTTTATTGTATACTTGAGTAATTTTCCCGCGCAGATCCTATGGTACATGAGGCGAGTACTGTTACTCCTCCATCAACACAACCGCTTGCGCTACTACCGGCTCAGATGTCAGAGCCCTCGCACTCAGAGCCCTCAACGACGACTCTCCTGCCGACGACTTTGTTAACAATTTCTTTAGCTTCTACCGAAGTTGTAGACGTACCAAGATCATCTAAAGCGGGAGAATTGATGGTTCTGCAATCGAGTCCATCTCACCTAGATATCGGTGTTCCTTCTCAAGCCACTACACCGAAATCGCCTGCTGATCTTTCATTTGGTTTCGCGTCTTTAGAAATTTCTGTTCCGTCTCCTATTGCTGTTTCGAGCCCCACAGATGTACCGGATTTTCTCAAGATTTCTCTTGATTATTTAGGACATCTCACCAGGAAAGTAATTGAAGTCGTACTGGCTGGACGAGATACTTTTGATACCTATAAGCCTATGCTCATGAACAGTTTGAACAACCTCAAGTTCGTAGGTGACGTCGATGTTGTTCAGCGTTGCTCCGAAGCCATCTTACGTCTAGAGGGACAAATCAGATTCTTAGAGGCTTTAGGTCGCACTGATATCCAAACGCAGATTGCATCTACTTTTGAGGACATTCGAGCCGAAGAACTCAATAAGTATGAAGCCGCTCGATATCATATAACTGAGGAAGAGGTCAAGGTGGAACAACTTCAACAGCTACATGCTCAGAAACAAGCTGAGCTGACTCTTTCGAATACTTCTTTGGAGACTTTGCGAGAGAAGATCGCCGCTGCTGAAGTGGAGTTGACTAGGATGAAGGCTCAATTCAAGCGAGAAGAAGCTATTGTCACTGAGCTCAACCTCAAAAGCGCTGCCTCCCTGGTGAATTACCGTACCAGAGCTGGTGCTCTAGAGGAGGCCAAGAAGGAGGTGGCTACCATGCTATCTAGTGAGGACGAGCTTCGGAAGCGAGCTGAGATGCTGGTGCGAACAAATCATGAAGAGAAGCTTTCTGATATTAAGTCTCAGATTGCTTCATTCAATTTGATGAACTGACAAATCTATCTTTGTATCACTCTTTTGGTAGGAACAACTTTTATTTCCAGTTGCTTGGTTTTCCTTTTGAATAAAAGCATAGCTGTTTTGGTTTTTTCATTGTTTCTCTTGCATATCATTCTCTGACATAGAACAATGAAATTCTTCTTTGGATAGATTATCTTTATACTTTTGTTTTAAGCATCAGAAGAAATTTGTAAATCTTCATAGTGCTATGTTATGTGGTGAGTTTGGGGACTTATCACTCTATTGACAAGAGTCGATAAGTTAGAAGTGTTGCGATCGGAGCAACTTTGAGGACC
>BQKN01066990.1:66981-117422 GCA_022839385.1 Asparagus kiusianus | reverse complement strand
GATCGGAGCAACTTTGAGGACCTATCGCCCTTTTGACGAGAGTCGATAAGTTAGAAGTGTTGTGATCGGAGCAACTTTGAGGAAAATAGAGTTTAAACTCTATAGCAATGAAACCCTTGATGGGTTTAAGGTTGATATTAAAAAGATTTAGTCAAAAATGTGCACAAGTTTTAAACTTTAGCAGCACATTTTCCAAGAATTCAAATTCTAGAACTATGGGTGCCTCCTGCGTTCATGTCCTTGAATATGACTGCGTATTTTTGGAAGAACGCAACTCCAAACTGCTGCGTTCGGGTTCGGTTTATTTTTTGAACGCGGGGTCTTGGCCTGCGTCTTGTCAGAAGCCCAAGCGGCTATAATGATGACAAAGAGACCATATTAGGGCGGGAGTCTTGGAACTCTGCCCCATCATTATTAATTCTTTATAAATAGGGCTGATTGGTCACATCAAGGGCCTTAACGTTTAAACTCCCTTCTTGAACTCAGAAACGAGTTTCTTCTCGTTAATTCCTCCAAGATTTGATTTTGTTCTCTGGCCATGGTTCCCAAGAGATCTCACGAGCAGATGGCGGACATTCTCCCGCCGTCGAAGGGCGCTTCTGGGTCCGCCTCTGGACCGCCGTCGACGCCTCCAGCGTCTGGTCATCGAGATAACCCTCGTTTTCTTCTTCGTTTAAGCATTCCTTTTTGATAAGTGCTCTTGAAATTCCTGACTGGACTTTGATTGATGATGACGAACCAGGTTCGTCTCTTTGATCTTGCAAAGAACTCGTATGTTTCTTATTGGAAACAGTTCATCTTCTTGATTTTGGATCTTGAAAGGATTTCACGTGTTCATTGTTGTAAAGAACACTTACCGTTGAACATACGGAGAAATTCTGATGTTTGATGATAAGAACTATTTTAATCTTGAACAGAACTTTTGTGTTTGACGATAAGACAAAGGGTTGATCCCTTAATCAAGAAGAAGTCTAACGCAAGTCTAGATTCCTTGCGTTCAAATTGATTTTGACGCAGGTCTGAACTGCTGCGTTCAGATTAATTTTGACGCAAGTCTGAACTGTTGCGTTTAAATTCGGTTTCCTGGGGACTTACTGAATTTATGGTTGCTTTGTTGTAAGGTGGAGCTTCTGCTGCTGAACCCATCGTCATTTCTGACGATGAGGGGGAAGAATTACCCCAAGAAGACGCTCCTCTTATTCCACCCATCGCCGTGATCTTCCCACACGAGGACTTCGAGCGGGTGACTAATAGTACTGGTCGCCTGCCACCCGATTGCACTCTTTTCCTCTCTAGACGTTTAGAAAATCTGACGAGGCAAGCCTTCTACACCGTGATGCATGGGTGGGGCTCTTTTCATGAGTTTCGAGCGCCTATCGTAGAAGGATTGAAGGCTCTTGCGGAGGTCAACCCCGTCTACGCTAAACGTTTTGATGAAACGATATATCGATACTCGAGGGCCGCTCGTTATCTAGAAGAGCTGCAGCACACAAACTTGGAATCTAAAGTTCGAGATGCCGTCACCGAAGCCAGGCTGAAAGAGGCAATTGTTGCTCACGTCCGAGCTTCGGATATTTCAGAGAAGAAGGCTCGTATTAGGGACTTGCAGAAGCAACGTCGTCAAGCCAGGGCCAGGCTGAATGCTGGAGAGATAACTCAAGAAGAGTTCAACCTTGGGGACGCCACTTTCACTTCAGAAGTTCAGGCTGAGAAAGAGGCTGTCGAAGTGCTAAAACAGGAGGCTTCTGCTGCTGCTGCGGTTTTTGATGCTGAGTTTGATGAGAGAGTTAGAGAAGAGGTGCTGGCGAAGCATGAAAAATCTATATCGAATACAGAAGCTCATCTTATGAGCTTCTCTTTACTTTAAACCCCAGCCACCTTTATCTTTTTGTGTTTTGATCTTGTAATAACTCTATGTTATTTCCTCAAACACTTATTATCTGCGTGATATGAACTGTTGCCGCTTTTTTCTTGCATTTTCTGTGTTTGTCTGGGATGTCGTTGTCTTTGTTGTGATGTTGAAGTTTCTGGAAATTACCCCCTCATGCTTAAACAATCTGAACGCAAGCTTATCGAGGAAGTCTGGCTTTGTGTTTGTATTTGAACAGGTTTAATCGCAACTCCAAGACTTGGGTTGTAGTCTTAAGTCTGGTCTTGAGGAAAAACCTGATGCCTTCCAATTTGTAGAGTATTTTCTGGGAGTTGAAATAATCATGTTGTGCGTTCGTTGACGAGAACGCAGCGTTAAGTTCCGCAGACGCAGCCGTAGACTTGTTCTGAACGCAGCCATGAGACTTGCGTTCAGGAGGGCTGAACACAGCATCAGGTCTTGAAACGCAACTGTAGACATGTTTTGAACGCAGTCCTAAGACTTGTGTTTGGGATGGTTGAACACAGCATCAGATCTTGCAGCTGTGGGACTTGAAACGCAGCTGTAGACCCGTTCTGAACGCAGCCATAGGACTTGCGTTTAAGAGGGCTAAATGCAATGTTAAAATTAGGAATTTTTACTAAACAGATTATGCTGACAGCTATCTAGAAAACTTTGGAAAATTCCTTTATTATAATGACTCTCAATAACTTAAATCGTCAGAGGTGTAATGTTAACTTGACGGCATACAAGGTAGGAGAACAACTTGTTCGAACAAACATTTAGTAATCCACCCCCAGCTAAACTCCAAAGACTTGCAAATTACGGGTAATATTTCTTGAGGAATTTCCCATTAATCGGCATCATAAGTCTGTCGCCTTTCTTATTGATGAGACGATAGGCTCCATTGGAATAGACTGTCTCTATCACAAAAGGTCCTTCCCATTTGGGATTAAACTTCCCTTTGGTTTTGTGAGTCATCACCATAGGTCGTCGATTAGCCAAAACTAAATCGCCTTTCTTGAAGGTTCGTTCTTTAACCTTTTTGTTGTAGGCTTTGGAAATACGGGCTTGATACAATTCGATCTGCTGTTGAGCTTGGAGTCTTTTGTCGTCTAGGGCTTCAAGTTCTTGCAGACGTCGTTGATGTTTCTCTTCTTCTGTGAGTCCTGTTGCAATTGCGACTCTCAGAGAAGGGATCTGAATTTCAAGTGGCAGCACAGCTTCACAGCCGTATACTAAGGAGAACGGCGTAGCTCTTGTAGAGGTCCTTACTGTTGTTCGATAGGCCCACAAACATTCGCCAAGTCTCTCGTCCCAATCCCGCCTGCTTTTAGAAACGAATTTTTTAAGAAGTTTCACAATGGTTTTGTTGAAAGCTTCTGCAAGGCCATTCGCTGGTGGATAGTACGCCGTAGATGCGACACTTTGGATTCTGAATTTATCACAAAATCTCTGAAATCCAAAGCTGACGAATTGTGTCCCGTTGTCGTGAACTATTCGTCTCGGAACTCCAAAACGGTAGACGACATGATGTTTGATGAACTTAATCACATTTGAAGTTTTGACTTCTTTTAGTGGGATTGCCTCCGCCCATTTGGAGAAATAATCGGTCACGGCCAAAATGAACCGATGCCCTTTAAAAGTCGGAGGAGAAATTGGACCAACGACATCCATACCCCATGCCTCAAATGGCCAGGATGCAGATGTAGGGTGTAAATTTCCCGGTGCTTGGTGGATAAAATCACCATGGATCTGGCATTCATGACAACGTTTAGCATGGTCTGCTGCGTCTGCGAACATCTTTAGCCAATAATACCCGATTCTTCGGAGACGATCGCCCAATTTAGCTCCGGGCTGATGAGCTCCGCACATTCCTTCATGAGCTTCCTTTAGGGCCTCTTTTGCTTCTTTCCGAGAAAGCCACCTAAGCAAAACTCCGTCATGCGACCTACGATACAGGGTTTGCGAAACCGCATCATAATAAAATTGGAGGGCCTTTCGCTTGATAGTGGCCGCTTCCTTAGGGTCATCAGGTAAGATCCCATATATGGCATAGTCGATGTACAGAAATCGCCAATCTCTGGCTTCCAATTCCATTGAGGTCATGCAGACCTCTTCTTGTGTTGTCTTATCTGAACTTTCCTCTGTAAGGATTTTGGAGCAATATAGCTCACGCCCTGTGACTGGGATTGTCGTTTCAGCCCCTGGCGGTAATGCTAATGAAGTTGCCAACAATGCCAAGGCATCTGCGTAGGCGTTCTGAGCCCATGGAATGTATTCAATGAAGAACCCTTCGAACTTCTTAGCTTGCTCCAGCACTGCGAAATAATACGGGATTAGGTCCCCGTGACGTACTTCGTATTCCCCTCGGACTTGATTTAAGATAAGCTGAGAGTCGCCGTATGCCTCGAGATGACGAATATTAAGTTCTTCAGCCAATTGCATTCCTAGTAATAAGGCATTATATTCAGCCACATTGTTAGTGCAAGGCTCGATTAAGGAAAATCCTCTAGGGACCACGTGACCATTTGGAGAGACGAACACCACCCCAACTCCCGCGGTAATGGCTCCATGGGGGTTTGCCCTGGATGCACCGTCGAAGAATAACTTCCACACTTGCATAGACTTTTGAGTGGTACAAGCTTCCGCAACTTCGTCGGGCAAGTCTTCATACAATTTAGATGTCCCTGGCATCGGGTGATCAGCTAAAAAGTCTGCCAACGCTTGACCTTTGACCGCCTTTTGGGGCATGAATTGCATGTCGTATTGTGACAAGAGAATGACCCACTTTGCTAGCTGACAGTTTAAAGATGATGGCTTAGTCATTAGAACTCTCAAGGGGTTTACCTTTGAGATGACATGAATTGTTTGCCCAACCAGGTAATGTCGCATCTTTTGAACTGCGAATACCAAGGCGAGACATTCCTTTTCAACTGGATTGTATTGGTGTTCGGCTCCCATCATAGTCCTGCTTAGGTAATAGATGGCTTGCTCTTGACCTTGATCATTGTTCTGGGCTAACAAGGCTCCAAGAGAGTGTTCCATGGCTCTCACGTATAGCAGAAATGGCTTGCCTGATATTGGAGCCACAAGAACTGGCGGTTGAGTAAGATATTTCTTAATCTCCTCAAATGCCTTCTGACATTCTCCATCCCAAACGAAGGATATTCCTTTCTTCATGAGCTTAGAGAAAGGTTGGCAACGCCCTGAAAGATTGGATATGAATCTTCGGATGTAAGCCAATCTGCCTTGCAACCCCCTGAGTTCTTTGAGATTCTTTGGTGGTGGCATGTCTTGGATGGAACGCACTTTTTCGGGGTCGAGGGAAATTCCCTTGGATGTGACAATAAATCCCAGGAATTTTCCACTTGACACTCTAAGAAAAGATTTTGTCAGGTTCATCTTTAATTGATGTGTTCGCATGATATCGAACATTGCCTTCAAGTCTGTGAGATGATCCTCCTTATGCTGGCTTTTTACAGCTATATCGTCAACATAACACTCGATCTTCTTACGCAGATGTTCGTGGAAGATGGTGTTCATTGCGCGTTGATAAGTTGCACCTGCGTTCTTCAAACCGAAGGGTATTACTGTGTAGCAATACACCCCCAGCGGTGTTCTGAATGCGGTATGCTTTTCGTCTTCAGGATTCATCTTGATTTGATTGTAGCCAGAGAATCCGTCCATAAAAGACATCCTTTCATATCTGCAAGTGTTATCAATCATGACGTCTGTGATAGGAAGAGGGAATTCGTCTTTTGGACAAGCTGCGTTGAGGTCACGAAAGTCAATGCATATTCGGACCTTACCATTTTTCTTGGGCACCGGGACGATATTGGCCACCCAATCTGGATGTTGCTCCTCTCTGACAAAGCCCGAGTCTATAAGCTTTTTCACTTCGGCCTCAATTGCTTCCATCATCTCTGGACGAAACCGGCGTTGTTGTTGTTTAACGGGTTTTGCATCCGGATCAATGTTGAGACGATGCGTGGCTACTCTTAGGTCCAAGCCGGGCATATCTTCATAATTCCACGTGAAGACATCTATATATTCTTGAATGAGAGATATAAGGTCTTCTTTTTCGGATGATGACTAATCTTCAGCTATGAAGATAGGCTTAGGGTCAGATTCGTTTCCCATGTTGACCTGGATCATTTTATCTTCGGTGGGTGGTTCGCGTTATTCGAAACGCATATCCCACAAAATGTTAAGACGTTTGATCCAAGGGTCGTCGTTTGACTCGATTAACTCTTCATCACCCTCTGCATCTTCATCTGGATGACTGGTCGAGACCATGTTCACAGTTAAACTTTTAAAGAAAGGTCCGACACTAACATCAGATTCCCAGGAAGATGTTCCGGATGACTGATCTTGCCGGAGGTAATTACTGATTTCATTTTCTGAGGCAGAGGGCGTTGTGACATAACCCAAGCCTCTTCCGGTTTTTTTGATAATAATCCGGTGGTTTTCCTTCGGGAGTGAGAGACATTCGAATTGGCGTTCGTCTTCCTTTCCCAAAGTTTAGACCTTGTTTTTCGTTAAAGTTGTATCCCATTCGTTTCATTAGTTGAACGGAATTAGGTTCGTGATAATGAAATTGAGGGACTCCGTCATCCTCTTCAGAACTTCCCCGTTTGAGCGGTTCGGATTTAACTTTACCGAAATGAATCGGTCTCCACACAAAGCGTGAGCCATGGACTGGTACCTGTTTGTTCAGCTTTAAAAGAATCATCAGACAAGTACGCCAAAATAAAATCTTCATTAATGCACCACTCGCCCCCACTCGGTACATTATTATTGTTCTCAACTGAACCCATTACATCAAAGTTCAACTCCCATGGACAATCTTCCTCGGGGTCTGGTTCGACGTCTGCCTCGTTGCCGCTGTCAACATCTTCTTTCTCTGGTGATTCCGAGTAGAAGACCGAATCTGTGTGGAAATTTTCTACTCCTCTGAAAGGGTATTTTTCCGCAATCAGGGTCCGAACCTCATCTCCATCATTGACATATTTCATGACTTGATGCAGAGTAGATGGGACAACACGGTTAGCATGTATCCAAGGACGTCCTAGTAGGAGATTATAAGACGTGTCTGCATCGATGATGTAACAAGTCACTTCTGACTTGAGGTCTCCAATCTGACATCTAAGCTTGATCTTTCCCAGAGGTCGGGTGCTATTAGCATTGAACCCGAAAATGGTAGTTTGGGTAGCGTTCAGTCGATGCATGGGAATCCCTATGACTTGCATAACTCTGTATGGCATGATGCTGAGTGCTGAGCCTGGGTCAACTTGAACGCGGCTGATCTCTGATGATCCGATGTACCCTGTATAATACAGGGGTCTATCATGCTTATGCTGGACCTGCATAGCTTCCTGAGTAAAAGATATGCATGGTAGACTTCTTGCTGCTTGCAGACATTGCAGGCACGACTGATTTTCGGACGCTTCAGGTATTGGAGTAACTTGAGTGATAAGGCTCTCCGTGTTCTTCAAAGCTTCAATTAGAGCTTCTTTGGTGGTTTTAGACAACCTCAATAGCTCATACAACGTAATCCTGGCGGGTATGTTGGCCAGCTGAGCCATGACATTGAATTGGAAAGGCTCGCTTGACTCTCCATGCTCTTGGTAAAGATTTCTGTTGAAACGGAGTTCCTTTTGTTTCCCCTTATCTGCCGGCTTTTTCGGTGCAGAACCCCCAGCGTCTTGGGGCTGTCCTTCAGCTTCTTGAGGATTCTGGCTATAGTCCTTAAAGTAAGTCTTTCCTGACCGGGTGCCAGTGTTGTCTCCTGGGTACGCTGCCAGGACAATCCTCTCTTCCTCTGAGTCAGTGAGAGGTTTGAGATGGTCATCATTCTCAGCCACGGAGGGGCTAATCATGTTGGATGATTTAGCCTTGTCTCTTTTCTTCTTGGACGAGGTATTCGTCCACTGTTGATCTTTAATCAAGTCGGGATGGACCCACATGATCTCTCCTTTTGAGGTAGTGAGGGGTATCAACCCCCTGTCTTTCTGATTATGAATGTCGGTATTCTTCAAGTGCATTTCCCCTTTAGGAATGGGGACTACACCATTCACGGTTGCCACTGGAGGGAAGTCACCAAATTGGACTGCTATCATGTTGGTAGATACAGTCTTTTGCTCCGGTTTCAGAGTAAGCACGTTGGCATTCACCAGATTTTGCAAGATGTCCTTGAACACATAGCATTTTCTGGTAGGATGTCACAAGAACCTATGATAGCGACAGTAGTTGGGGTCATCTACCTTCCCTGCTTCGTCTGGCTTTCTGATTTCAGGCAACTGCAGCTTGTTGTTCTTTCGAAGTAACTGGAACAGGGTGTCCACATGCTCTTCCTTGAATGAATACTACTTGGGTGCTCTCTGTTGATTTGGTGTCTTGCCTTGCTTGGTAGGCGGTGGTACTTGCGTGTAGTCCGCTGCTAGAGTCTCTTTCCCCTTAGACCGCTGGGCATTGTTCTGATTGCGTTGTTGCTGCGGCTTGGGTTGTGGCTCTTCTTCAGTTTTGACTCGAGCAACAATCTCTTCGGCTTGCTCTCCTTGCGACACTAGTTGTCTCCAGGAACGACATTCTACTACCCCTATCTGGGCAAGGAGCTGAGTCTGCAGGTTGTGCCTGCAAGTTTCAACTAGAGTTGACTGAATCATACCTGATGGGCATCGCAATGCCATACTGCGGAACCTCTCCACATAGGCTTTGATGGACTCTCCTTTTCTCTGTTTGGTGGCGAGAAGAGTCGGGACAGAGACCTCCGTGTCATCTTCGAAGAACCTTGCTAAGAAAAGCCTTTCCAAGTCTATCCATTTCTGAATAGAGCCGGCAGGCAACTTCATAAACCATTCGAAGGCTACACCCTTGAGGGTACCGATGAATAGTCGAGTCAAGATGGCATCGTTTGCCACCACATCTCCAGTCTGGGACTTAAAGTAGGAGATATGCTGATTCGGTGATCCGGTACCGTCAAACGGTTGCAAGGTTGGAGCCTTGAACTTTGGTGGGTATGGAGCTGTATCCCACTCTGCAGGATAAGGCCGTATCACCCCTTCTTCGCGAAGCTCACTTCTGTTGGCCATTGCGTTGAGGCGGGCTTCTAGCTCATCCACTTTGGTGGACTGAGGGTGTAAGTCCCGTTCTGTTTCTTTCTCGTTTTTCGAGGAGGATTCCAGGTTGTGAGTTTCGCGATCTGAATGTTCAGTCGCTTTTTGTTTTCCCTTCGATGTTGTTCTTCGGGAAGATTCAGGTTTGTGGCCTTTTTCAGCGAGAAGCTGAGCCAACATATCCTTCAATTGGAGGAGTGTCTCTTGCTGTGCATGAAGCATGACATGGTGTTCATTAACCGTTTTAGCTAAATCTTCGGGGTTGTTAGTCATGTAAGCGGAGACTTCTCGCACTCCAACAGAGCTTGAGGATTGAGACTCGACGATTGCCAAATGTTCATCATCAGAAGTAATTCCTTTGGCCAACTTTTGGTAGTCGACCGGGCGGATAGCTCCCGTCCGTGTCCGGGTACGTCGATATACTCCTTCAAACTCGTCGCAGATTTCTCGAACGGTCGGGGAATGGCTTCTTTCAGATTCGTCGGGGCTAGGATGCCGGGCTTTCCCTCTGCCGGTCATGTTAATGGTGACCTGAGGGTATTCGGTTTCAGAAACTCTCTTCTTCTGATGACATCGTCTTTTGGTAGGTCTTGCGATGTCAGACAGCCTATCGAATACAGACCTGCGAGGCTCAGGTATACAACATTGGCATTCGGAAAGGACTGTTGAAATGATCTTCTCACAATGACATGAGTGAGCTGATTGTCGTGTTGGGTTTCTTCTAGAAAGTAATTCTCGCAAATCAGAAATTCGAGAATTATCTGACGGGGATATAACCCCCTGTCCTTGATTGGGTGAGACTGGTTCTTGCTGCACATGGATCTTCAACCCATGTTGTCCTTCTCGGACCACATTGCGTCCTGGAGTTGAAACGCAAGAGCGTTGTGGTTTGGGAACATCAGGCTTGAACCTGCGTTTAGAAACAGACCTCTTGGGGTCTCGTTTTATCTGAACGCACTCATCAGGTGTGTTCTTATCAGTACTGCGTTTTGGAGAGACAACGCACCATTGAGGGTCGCGTTTAAGTTGTATTACCCGCGGCTCGTAATTGGGCTCATTGCCGCGAAGCATGCGTTCTGGCACAGGAACGCAGTCTTTGGGCGAGATTTTGGAAACGCAATCTTTGCCTTGAACCGAGGATCGGTTTTCTCGAAGATGCGCTCGTCGGATGGATCTCCTCCGTCTTCGAGCTGCGTTCTTCTTGGCTTGCTTCAGGATCTTAGTTGCGTCATTGTTGACAGTGGTTGAATCTTCTTCTATCAGAGGTCTTTTGCTGCCCACCACACATTGTTTTGACGCGGGTATAGAATCTTCAACTTGCAGAGCGAGTTTAAGGCTCTGGCCGAAGGAGAGGGCTTTCTTCGGCTTTTCTGCAGCGAGCTGGATCTCTGTAGAGGCTTTCTGGGTGTTGCGCCTGACTTTGGGGCTCAACGATCCAGAGGAAAGAGCTTCCTCATATTTGGCTTGATCGAATTCAACTACAAGGGTCTCAATGGTCGTTCCAGTGAGGTGAGCGTCAGATTGCACCACCACTTCTTCGTCGGTGAAGCTAGTCCCCAGCAGAGTCGCCATCTTTTGTTTGTTGAAAATTTTGTAACAAGAAGAATAGTAAAAAGAATTGTATTTGATTTATTCTCTCTAACTGCTTAGAAAAAGAATGATTACAACTCTCTCAACTCTCGATTACAATTTAAATTCCGGGGTACAAAAGAGAAGAAAATAAATTTGATTTTCTCCTTTGTTTAAAACTGGGTTCTTCACGGTGGCGATGAGATGCTTCCTTCGAGTGCTCGCGTCAAATTTGATTCTCGTTGACGATCTGAATGTCTCAACTTGCTGGAACAACTGACCTTGTGTAGCTGATAACTCTTGTCGAGTCTTGTTGCTCAGAACGAGTAACGAACTCTGATAACAAGAGTTGTTTGAACCGAAAATGATTCGGTTAGTTAGCCAAATATGTAATATCTAGAATCCTCAATGGATGTTGATTCCCCAGACTGTATAAAGAGCTAATCCTCTTTCTCTCAGAGAACCTGATCTAAGCCTTCCAAGATCTGATTATCCAAAATCCGATCCCTAACTCTGTTGAGTTTGTTGATATTTATAGGGGGATTAGGGGTGTAACTGCCCCCATAATCCGCGCCTAAGTAGGGGATTAGTTACCCCATTAATCGGATGTAACAACCCACGTAAACCACTCCCTGTATCGTGGGTAGAGAACAGCTTCGAAGTTGTTACGATCACGTTTGAACGAGTCAGAACTGCTGTCACGAGCTGCGTCTGGCAGTGATAGAGCTGTGTTGAGCAGCGATTGAGCTGCGTTGGGCAGCGGCTGATGAGCTGCGTTGTGCAGCGGCTGATGAGCTGCGTTGGGCAGCGATTGAGCTGCGTTGAGCAGAGATTGAGCTGCGTTGGGCAACGGCTGATGAGCTGCGTTCGACAGTGATGATGAGCTGTGTTCGGCAGCAGTTGACGAGCTGCGTTGGGCAGCGATGGAGCTGCGTTCGGCAGCAGTTGGTGAGCTGCATTGGGCAGCGATTGAGCTGCGTTGGGCAGCGATGGAGCTACGTTTGAGCTGTGCATGAATATTTTCTGTCTTTATATATGGATGACACCAATGACCAACCAAGAAGGTCTTATTCAGGCCATTTGTGACAATTGAGGAGTCTCAATAACACTCTATCAACTGCAGGTCACAATCTTTACTAAGATAGCTTGATCGTGTGCGAATATTTGCCCACAGCTCTCTAGATTTTCCTGCTTTTCTAAAATCATTACACTGCTCATCAGCATCTCTAATAGTTGCTAATGTAATTTCAGTCATGTTGTTGTCGTGAAGATCGTCTGATTGTAACCTTCATAGATCTACTTGGAATTCTCTAAATTATGATTTTCTGGAAGTCGTCAGATTGTAACTTTCAGCATCAGTGTTTGATGGGGAGTCAGCTATCTTATTGTAAATTTTAGACAGCCTACAAACATGTCCTGTGGTTGTCTATCAAACATCATGCTATGCTGAAGGCGGATTCCGAAGCTACCGTCGAAACCTGTACTGTTAGTAAGTCACGAACCATGGTGAAAAATATAGGATATGAAACTGATCCATATACTCTCCACCATTGCAAAATATCTAAAGCATTTCCTTGACATTTAACTAAAGAAGCTGATAAATATTCATCTATTTCAGAAACCTCCAACGATGATCCAAGTCCAGACCTACCAGTTAGCTCAGCTACCATTGCATGCCTATCAAAACTTCTACCATTGCATGCCTATCAAAACTTATACTTTTACCTCGGCTTGAGCTCGAAGACGCCGAAGCTGCAGACTGTTGTGCAGCTACACCATGTCTACCTGCATACTCATCATATAATGTTTGAAAATAATTTCTAATAGCTAAATGATGAGAAGTAGCAGTAAGGATGGATCCATCATCTAAGTCTATAATTTGTCCACCGTACAATGATTGTAACAAATTTCAAAGGCCAATATCCTTCAAACATGGATCAATAAGAACCCCCAAACCAAAAATATGAGGAATATGTCTAAAATACTTATTAAATTTGCTCTCCATTTGAAAAATTATGGCTCTAAAATTATCATTCATACGATATTTGGCAAAATTTTTTGAATATTTAAAATTTGTAGAGTAGCTAAAGTAATAGTTGGATAATAACAACCATATAATAACATAGTAGCATCATAAAAAACTTGCAACATCTCATTTAAATTATATATAATTGTCCATTCATCTTCAGTTATTCCATAAGTGCTACCAGAGCTAAAACTAGAAGCATAATAATTTATAAAATTATTTATAATTTCTTTATATTCTATTGCCACACTTAACATTGCATAGGTGAAATTCCACCTATGGTCAACATCTTTTGAAATTAATCTAGCCTTAATATTTTTTCTTTTACATATTTGTTTCTATTTTTTAAGTCTTTGTTCAGAAGCAATATGCATATAATCAAATGTTCTAACCTTTTCTATCATGGGTTTAATTTCAGTAAATGTACTTTAAACAATTAAATTTAAAATATGGCATATATATACATCTAATATAAAAAAGTTCACCATGACAGGGCAATGACAAAGTTATTTAGAGAAAATCTGCAGCTACATTGCTATTACTTACATTATCTAGTCAAAGAGAAAATATTCTTTGATCAATTTATAGTTTCGTAAGTTCTTCAACTATTAAATTGGCTACATTAATACTAGTATGTGATTCTTCAATTGCAATAAAAGAAACAACTCTTTTAAAAATTTGCTAATTTTCATCAATCCAGTGTGCTGTGACATAAATAACATGTTTGTACTCTAGATGTCCAAATATCAGAAGTTAAAGAAAATTTACAGTTTAAATTTTTAAAATAAGAAATTATTTTTTCTTGTTTTGTTTGATAATGTTTTAAAATGTCACGTTGACAGGTTTGACGAGAATTTTTTTTTTAAAATTGGGATAAAAACCATCTCTAAACAAATCTTCAAATTCATCATCTTCTACTAATTTAAAAGGAAGATTTTTAAGAATGATAAACCTGATGACGTATTTTCTGAATCGGGCAGCGTCATAATTCCAAGTACCGAGACTACCAGAAGAGGAGGATTGGGAAATCATAGATTGTCGGACATCACCTTGAGGAGTCTGGCCTTTGTTGTGTTTTTCTATATGGAGTTTGAGGTGGTTGGTGCCGCTCTTATGATGAGCTTGGAAAATTCGGCCGCACAACGCACATTTATCCTTCTGGGTGAGGATCCTATCGTGTTCATCCTTGGTGACATCTATCTTCTCAAAAAAAATCCACACATCAGATCTCGGCCTTTTAGGAGCTCTTGGTGCAGATTCGTCGCCACCGGATTCGGGATTACCACTTGTAGGATTGGTAGGAGGAGTAGCTGTTATTGTAGGAGGACTCATTTCAATATCGGTAGGAGACAGATTTTTCTCTTCATAATCAGATACAGAAGCCATTTGATAAAATGATTAGAAAGTATAAGAGATTATAAGAGAGTATTAGAGAGAAGTAGATGAGTTTTTGTATGAGGAGATGAAGTAACCCCCCCCCCCCCTCTATTTATAGAGAGAGCCTCCTAAGAAAATGACCAAAAAAGGAGCTTCTGATTTTGTTCTGAGCATGTATGTCACATTTGACTCTCGACAGGTAGAGAGTGTTGATCAGATCATTGGGATATCACAACGGGTGGAGGATGATGCTACTTCACATTGGGTGAAGATTACTTCACATACTCTAGATCATACTACATTGTTTGGGATTCTAGCTGAGGTGACACAGTTTGGAGATCACTCGGATTTTGATGCAGATGATGAATTGGTTTTCGATTCGAGTGCAACTGGTGGACATCTTTTGGATACGGTCATTGGTTCATCTCAGGTGGATGTATTTGATTTGTTTCAGTTTGGGACCATTAGGAGCGCTATCAGTTACAGATCCGTTGGTGATGTTGATGAAGAGTTATAAACTTTTCTATTTGATTGAGGACCTTTGGAGGCCATTTGGGTGAACTACGTGAATGCTTGATTCTTTGGGCAAGAGGATACGTAGGCAGTCATTTATGATGCAGCCGGTTTGGTGAGTTGATACCGGCATTTGGAGTTTATTCGCATTCTCGTTTGGGTTCTCGACTTGTTGTGTATTGAGTCCGTTATCGTGGATTTATTCCACTTCGTACTGGACGTAACAAGTGAGACGTTTGGTTGGTATTGGTGCCGGCTCAGTTTTAAAAAAACTTTGCCGAGATGGAGAATTGTTGGATAGCAGGTTCCTAATATGTTTCCTAATTTGTTTTGGTAACAGATTATTAGGATTCCTAATTTGTTTTGGTAACATGATTCTAAATCTGTTTTGTTAACAGGTTATTAGGATTCCTAATTTATTTTGTTTCTTTTTTTAGAATTCCTAGTATGTTTATGGTTTTAGGATTTCTATACATATAGAACAATTGGAAGAGAGAATTGAGAAGAAAATTGAGGATGTTTGGAGCACAGAAAAGAGGTATTTCCTGAGCTATTGGTTAGGGTTTTGTTTGGAGAGAATTAGATATTTGTTGGTGAGATTAATTGGTGAGTTTGAGTGATTTGTAATCTCAGTTTGTACTCTTCTTTTCTATTAGTAAATAACATTATCCCTTTCTTACCCCGTGGACGTAGACAACTTGCCGAACCACGTTAAAATTGGTTATTTATGTTTGTGGCATTGATTTGGTTCGTTTAGTCTTCTCTCGACGTTTGTTTGATTTGATTTCTCGTAGCACGTTGGTTTGGTTGTTTGGCTTCCGCAACGATCAACAATTTTGTAATCTTAATTTGTACTCTCCTTCCCTATTAGTGAAAACTCATCCCCTTCTTGTCTCGTGGACATAGGCAACTTGCCAAACCACGTAAAATTCGTTTGTTTGTGTTCGTGCTGTTATTTTGAATTGTTTTGCTTTCTCTCTCGGCATTGGTATTTGTTCTCGACACCCCCATCGGTTTGGCCGCCGCTCACAATAGTCGAGGATTGGATGTTTGAGATTTGAATCGACATTTGCAATGAGATTGAGATTAGTTAAGTGTTCTATTTCCTGAAATTTAGACTTGACTTTTTTTTCTTTTGCGAAAGGGGTTTATGGATTTAGATTTTAGACCAAGATACTCCCATTTTGTGGGTGAAGTTCAGTAATACTTAACCTGTACTTTTTAATAACCATCATTCTAAATCTCCATCAATTTTGTTCTCTTTATTTTTGTTGTATACTTAAATTTGATAAATTAAGTTAATAAGTGATCTTGATTCCTTTTATTTAGTAACACAAAATTTGATTCAATTTTTTTGGCATGTTTAGAGTAGAAAAGATAATTTAATCCCCTTCATATAAGAAGTTTAAGTTGCAACTTTCAAATGCACGTGTCAAAGACGAAGGAAACCTACTACAGGAAAAAGATTAGCAAGAAGCATCCCTTTCATAAGAAGTACGGGATAATTAAGTTAATCACTTGATGAAATGTTCTTTATCTGGATTATGAATCTAATTCACTGAAGCTATACATCAGAGTTGTTCATTGCAGAAAATATTCTTCAATTTTTCATTTCTTTTGTTTATTTGTTTATTGAGGTGAAGTTTTTTCCTGAAATTTTTTCTTATATTCGTTTTATAAGCAGTTATTCCTCATCGATAAATGATAGAGAGAATGAGAAATAAAATGCAATTGACGAAGGACTATTTGTTTTCTAGATGGGGGATTATCCTGGAGGGATCAATTTGATGAAGATATTATAAATCCCAGTTTGTTGCCACAAATTTTCATGGAAATAGAATTTGTTGTGTTTCACTATTGTAATTATTGTCCAATTTCAGACATTTAAGGAGGCATAACAATAGTGCAATGTCTCCATCTATTTGGCATGATTGTTCTGAGTGTGATCCAAGGAACTGTCTCTCGAAATAGGTGAAAATTTTCAACTACCACAGTATTATAGTCGTTTTCCATAAGAGATCGAGAAGCAGCAAGGCTAATGTTTTTATCAATATTTCAATTTATTTTATGTCAACCGTAAACTATTTTGTGACTTAAGTTGTAGTGAGTAAATATATCCACGAGAAACAATAAATCAAGATATTCGACTACATGCGATGTACGTTCAACTCACCTTGTAAGAGAAGAAACAAAAGAAAGGGGGAAAAAAAAATCTTTCATGTGTAAAATTACCAATTCGCCATTTATACTTGTACTGTGATGGGAAACATCAATCTTTTTTTTATAACCCCATTAAGATGTTAAGACCTCGTTTGACAAAGGGTTAAGGAAGAATGGTTAAAAAGAAGGATTAATATACTTAGCCCATTCGATAACCTGAAAGACTAAATTATTAACCCGTTAAATAAGTTTTATTTTAGCCTTTGTGATTAGTTTTAGTGTGTTGTGCGCCGCGAAAGCCCCAAATAGACAAATCAAAAGCACACACAATAACAATAGTAGACCACAAGTGAACACAAGCCAACCAATCACAGCAAGAACACAAGATATACGTGGTTCGGCAATATGCCTACGTCCACGAGGCGTCCACGGGGCAAGGAGGGGGAAGCTTTACTAATGAAATCAAAGGGGAATACAAATTAGGGTCACAAATCTTACCAAAAACCCTCAAACAAGACCAATTGATCTCTCCAATAGACTCCAACAATAGAAGCCCTCAAAATTCCCTTTCAGCAGCTCAAAATCGCCAAAAGCTTAACCCTAAAAATGAGTTTAGGGTTTATATACAACTCACAAACGAAACGGGTCTGGAAACAGAACCCAGGCCCAAACCGCTTCGGCGGTCGACCGGCCCGGTCGACCGGCCCGGTCGACCGCCCTCCATCCAGCAACAGATCCAAAATCCAGAGAGTTCGGCGGTCGACCGCCCATAGAACAGAAACTTCTGCGGTCGACCGAACCGGTCGACCGCCACCAATCCTGAAGCCCAGTGAACAATGTGCACCAATGTGGTCGACCGGACCGGTCGACCGCCACCCTGTCAGTCTGAAAACTTGAGCCTGCTGCCAATTCTACAAATCTCCACCTCGGCGAACGTTTGCCAAAACTGAGCCGACACCAAAAACACCTCCAGTCAAATTCAACCGGCTACATCTACAAGATTGCCTACGTATCCTCTTGCCCAAGGAATCAAGCTGAACATAGTTCATCCAAACGGCCGCCAACGGCCTCAACAACGAAGAATGTTCAATAAGTTCAAACAATGACCAAACTTCACACCTGGTACGATTTTGGTCAACATATCAGCAGGATTGTCCTTAGTGTGGACCTTCTCCAACGTGACATCACCATCATCTAATACGTCACGTACAAAGTGAAATCTAACATCAATGTGCTTCGTGCGTGCATGGTAGACTTGATTCTTCGCCAAATAGATAGCTGACATACTATCACAATGTACCTGAATGGTCTCCTGTGCAATCCCCAAATCATCCAACAAGCCATGTAGCCACAAAGCCTCCTTCACTGCTTCAGTCACCGCCATATATTCCGCCTCCGTAGTAGAAAGCGCCACTGTAGACTGAAGAGTGCATCTCCAACACACCGGTACACTAGCCAATGTAAAAACATAACCTGTAGTGGACCGACGCTTGTCAAGATCTCCACGTAGCCAACACAATCCTGCCCTGTCTCATCATTCTTCGTAAATATCAACCCAACATCAACAGTACCTTTAATATACCGTAGAATCCACTTCACGGCCTCCCAATGCCCCTTACCGAGGTTATGCATGTACCTAGATACCATGCTCACGGCCTGTGACAAATCTGGCCTAGTACACACCATAGCATACATCAAGCTACCCACTACACTGGCATACAGAACTTTGGACATGTAGTCCCTATCCTCCACTGAAACTGATGACATCAAAGCTGAAAGCTTAAAGTGGGGAGCTAATGGAGTACTCACCACCTTGGTATTACCCTCAAAACTAAATTTCTTCAGCATCTTCTGCAAGTAACTCCTCTGTGTAAGCTTTAATCTCCCCTTCACCCTGTCTCGTTCAATCTTCATACCCAGTATCTTCTTAGCCTCTCCAAGGTCCTTCATCTCAAATTCAGATGACAGCTCCTTTTTTAATTTCCCAATAGCTGAAGTGTTTCTGGAAGCTATGAGCATATCATCAACATACAATAACAAATAAATATGCTCACCATCCTGTAGCTTGTGCATATAAACACACGGGTCATAAGGGCTCCTCGTGTACCCTCGACCAATCATAAAGCTATCAAATCTCTTGTACCACTGTCGCGATGATTGCTTCAGTCCATAAAGAGATTTCTTCAATTTGCACACCAAATCTTCTCTTTCTGCAGCTTTAAACCCCATAGGTTGTGTCATGCAGATCTCCTCATCTAAGTCTCCATGTAGAAAGGCCGTCTTCACGTCCATTTGGACCAAATCTAAGTCCAGCTATGCCACCAATGCCAATAGAATCCGAATAGACGAATGCTTCACAACGGGTGAAAATACCTCGTTGTAATCAATGCCCTCAAGCTGTGCATATCCCTTGGCAACCAATCTGGCATTGAACCGAATATCCCCAATAGAAGATCCCTCCTTCTTAGTATACACCCACTTGCAACCAATAGCTTTCTTACCCTTCGGTAGCTTTGCAAGTTCCCAAGTGTCGTTCTTCTGAAGAGATTGCATCTCCTCCTCCATAGCATTCCTCCACTTAATGGAATCAGGGCTGGACTCTGTCTCCCTGAATGTGACGGGAATAAAATCATCAACGACCTCCACAGATAAAGCATATGCCACCATGACCTCATCATATCTAGCTAGCCGACGAATCTCTCTCCTCGGTCTGTCTGCTGCAATGGACCCCTGAGCATGACCCTGCTCCTGAGCCTCACCATCCACTGTATCCTCCTCATGCCCGACTGTCATCTCATCTCCTCCCAGTATTACACCTGTAGGAGCCTCAATGGACACAGTGCTGTCTGGAGTGAGTGGAGTCACATCATCCTCCACCTGCTGCGATATCCCTCCTTTCTGATCTTCCTCCACCTGCTGAGGAACTCGAGGCTTCATCATGTACGCCTCATCGAATGTGATATCTCTGCTAATGATCATCTTCTTATCTTGTGGATCCCATAATTTGAAGCCTTTTACACATTCTCTAAATCCCACAAAGATAGCCTTCCTCGCTCTCGACCCATCACTAACATGGAAATAAGCTGGACACCCAAATATCCGAAGAGTCTCATAATCACTAGCCACAGAACCAGACCAACGCTCCAAAAGAGTCTTCCCCTCTATCGCAGTGCACGACAACCTGTTAACGAGATGGCTCGCATAAACCAACGCCTCGGCCCAAAAAGATCTAGATAATCCACTCTGCGTCATCATACATCGCACCTTCTCCAGCAAGGTACAGTTCATCCTCTCTGCCACCCCATTCTGTTGCCGTGTCTCTCTAACTGTGAAGTGTCTTCTAATGCCGTGATCCGGGAAAAACTACAGAAATGGATCACTCTTGTACTCATCACCATTGTCTGAATGAATAGTCTTCACCTTTCTACCTGTCTGCAGTTTCACTTTCTTCTTCCACTCCACAAATATATCCAGGACCTTATGTTTATGCTTCATGGTAGTTTCACTTTCTTCTTCCACTCCACAAATATATCCAGGACCTCATGTTTATGCTTCATGGTATATACCCAATTCCTCCTGGAATAATCATCAATGAAAGTGACGAAATAATTTTCCCCACCAAGCAATGTGTGCTTAGAAGGGCCCCAAACATCTGTGTGAATGTAGTCTAATATACCTTGGGTGTTATGAATTGCGGTGCCAAACTTCACTTTAGTCTTCTTCCCAAGTATGCAATGCTCACACAGCTCTATCTTGCAGGTCTTTGCACCTTTCAATAGCCCCTGTTTTGCCAAAAACTGTAGGGACTTATCACCTGTGTGTCCAAGACTCATGTGCCATAGTGTGGTAGTATCCTCCTCCGTGGTGATAGAAGCAACCAGACCCCCTGTAACTGCCTTGCCCTTCAAGTAGTATAGGTTGTTTTCCCTGACACCTCGCATCACCACCATGGATCTCTTCATAACCTTCAAACTAGCATCCTCTAATATCTCTCTATAGCCGGATGCCTCCAAAGTCCCAAGAGAAATGAGATTCTTCGTCAACTGCAGCACGAACCTCACTTCTTTCAATTTCCTAATCACCCCGTCATGCATTCTGATTCTGATTGAGCCAATCCCACTAATAGAACAAACGTGATCGTTCCCCATAAGCACCACGTCTCCTCTCTTCAACTCCTCAAAGTTGGTAAACCAATCCCTCTTAGGGCAGATGTGAAATGTAGCTCCCGAATCAAGCATCCACTCCGTAGAGTCGGCAAAACAAATTGACGGCAGTGCGGGACAAGAGTAACCGGAAGAATCCGAATCTGAAGTGTCGCCAACAACCTTAGAAACATTCACCTCTGAAGATTGTACA
The DNA here is from genome assembly GCA_022839385.1 of Asparagus kiusianus. Taxonomy (NCBI): domain Eukaryota; kingdom Viridiplantae; phylum Streptophyta; class Magnoliopsida; order Asparagales; family Asparagaceae; genus Asparagus; species Asparagus kiusianus. The sequence continues at coordinate 96,433 of BQKN01066990.1, read as the reverse complement.
GCTTTCCCTCTTTGCTTTCCGGTTCTATCCTTCAACTTTGGGCACTCATTCTTCCAATGTCCTTCTTCTTTACAAAAAACACATTGATTTCTACCTACACTTTTATGGCCACCCCTATTCTTTGATTTTGAGCGGTTGAACTTTTGACGGTTTGGACTACGGCCACGAACTGCTAATGCATCACCCGATGCCTTTTCGGAGGGCTCACCATCATTCCTCCTCAGCTCATAATTTACCAATGCCGAGGTCACCTCCTTGTAGCTAACTGTAGTTCGCCTATTTATCATAGTGAGAACAAAAGTACTAAACTCATCATCCGATAACGAACACAATAGTACCATCGCCTTATCTTCATCCTCCACCATAATATCAACATTGGCCATATCCGAAATTAGCTTTGTGAAGTTGTTAACATACTCTCGAATGGAAACTCCTCTCTTCATCTTGAATTGATAGAACCTTTTCTTCAAATGAAGCCTATTCCCAATGCTTTTTGTCAAATATTTTTTATTGAGCGTTTTCCACAATCTCTTTGCCGATGTCTCGTTCATCACATCATAAATGAGATCCGAAGTCAAGCATGACCGAATCACTCCACAAGCCCTACTATTCATTTTCTTCCAAACCTTGTCTTCAACATCTTCGGGTTTCTCTTGTAGCTCAAGAGTCTCCTCCAAATTTTGTGCATCTAAGGCGTCCATTACTTGACACCTCCATAAGCCGAAATTTATCTTGCCGTCGAACTTTGGAACATTAATTTTTGTATTATTGATGCTCAAACTTTGGATCGCCTTTGTCAAAGTCGATCCCGATGTACTTGTAGCACTTGAACTAGCCTTGCTTGTTTCAACCATATTGTATATCTACACTCCCAACAAGAACCCAACAATGAATCGTTCGAATAAACTCCCAAATCCAACCCGGAGCTCTGATACCACTTGTTGTGCGTCGCGGAAGCCCCAAATAGACAAATCAAAAGCACACACAATAACAATAGTAGACCACAAGTGAACACAAGCCAACCAATCACAGCAAGAACACAAGATATACGTGGTTCGGCAATATGCCTACGTCCACGGGGCAAGGAGGGAGAAGCTTTACTAATGAAATCAAAGGGGAATACAAATTAGGGTTACAAAGCTTACCCAAAACCCTCAAACAAGACCAATTGATCTCTCCAATAGACTCCAACAATAGAAGCCCTCAAAATCCCCTTTCAGCAGCTCAAAATCACCAAAAGCTTAACCCTAAAAATGAGTTTAGGGTTTATATACAACTCACAAACGAAACGGGTCTGGAAACAGAACCCAGGCCCAAACCGCTTCGGCGGTCGACCGGCACGGTCGACCGCCCTCCATCCAGCAACAGATCCAAAATCCAGAGAGTTCGACGGTCGACCGTGCCGGTCGACCGCGCCGGTCGACCGTCCATAGAACAGAAACTTCTGCGGTCGACCGGACCGATCGACCGCCACCAATCCCGAAGCCCAATGAACAATGTGCACGAATGCGGTCGACCGGACAGGTCGACCGCCACCCTGTCAGTCTGAAAACTTGCGCCTGCTGCCAATTCTACATAGTGTTTGTGAATAACAATGATTTTGACTATTTTTTTTATAATTAGAAGGGTTAACTCTTAATCATTTGAAATAGGAGTATTAATAAACCCCTCATTTTTAGGGATTAACTCATTTTAATCCCTCTAGAGGGCTTAGCTTAATCCTTTTATATTTTTTATGTTTGGCAAATTATGGAGGGTTAACTCACTTTAATCATTATATAGATTTTTTATGTTTGACGGGTTAAGAAATGATTAATTCTCACTTAACCCTTTGCCAAATGGTACCTAATATAGTAGTGCAGATCTTCTGGAGTCTTATGAAATATCGAAGACCAGGAAAGAAAAATGATGACTTTTAAATCATGGTATTGAATAAGATTATTTTGTAAATAGTTCGTTTTATTATTACAGATTTACAGCAAACAGAGATCCTGTCGGAACTCTAACATATCGACAAATGAAAGATTAATAGGGTGGTTTACGCGAAAAAGACCTCACACCTCTGCAGTCTCCTTCTTTAGCTGGCGAGGTTGACTACCCATCAAACAAAAAAAAAAAAAAAAACCCAACCTTAATTCTCCTTCAATTTTCCCAATTAAAGTTTGTTTTTTTATTAAAAATTAAACCCAGCCCTCTTCTCCATTTCTTCAAGCAATTTCCTTTGGAACCAACTCTCTCTCTCTCTCTAAAGAAAACACTCTTTCAACCACTTCTCTCGACCTTCCACCAATTTCTAATCTCTTTTATACCCCCAAAATTTCGCATTTCTCTCCACTACCCACTTCCTATTTCTCTAAGATTCCTTCTCCAACCAATTCAGTTTGAGGCATTTCTGGGCTCTGAGGTGAGAAAAGGATGAGACTTGGGATATGGGTTTTTTCTATTTTGCTCTTTTCTGCTCTTATTGCAGAGATTGAGGCCCAGGAGATCGAGAGGAGGCATCGGACTGAGAGAATCTCAGGTGGGTTTTAGTAGTTTTTGCTTGAATTTGTTAATTGAGTTCTAGATTTGAATTGTTACTGCTTTTTTGCTTGAGCTAGAATGGGCAACCTGTGATTGAGAACTGGTGCCCATCTACCCGCTCACCCACCTACCCGCTTACCCAACCACCCACCATCACCAGAAAGAAGACATCTTTTAACGCTAGTGATAAAGAAAGCCTTTTGGGCCCGTAAACAGCTTTTACTTCTGTGTTGCTTAATGATTGGCTGCTTGATTGTGTGAAGGAAACAATTTGCTAATAGGTTTGGTGACCATAGCTTTAAAGTTTCATGGTTTTTGAAATTGATGGACAGTTAATTTGATTTTGTGTGTTGATGAGATTTCTTATTCCGGCTAGTACATTATTGGTAAACAAGGCCTCAAAGTACTTAAAAGATAGAGATTATGCGATGGTATGCAATTTTGCTCATATATTATTACATTTCAAGGCGGTATCCATGAATGTTTTTCTAATTGGCTGAGTGATCTCTCATTGCCGGTGTCAGGCTGCGGACTATGTTTAGTAACCTCATGATTCGAGTTGCTAGTTTGCCTACTTTCCTTATCACATTACTATCCAATTAACCGTTTGTCTTTTGCCCATATGTATTATTATTTTACCTTTTTAATATATTTTGAACCATGCAATGCTTCTGTTAAGATATTTTTCTATTCCTACATAATCTGAATTTCTTGATCATTATGCTAGTTTTTAAGTGGTCTTTTTTGAACAATCAGTTGTTAAGGCACTTCTCATCTTCATTAAATGGCTTAAGTGGATGTAATTATGGAATACATTTCTACTAACTGAGCTCCACTTATCACTTGATAGCTGTAGCAATGAACAATTTGGATCAAAATCCTTCACTTGATAGCTGTAGGAATGAACAATTTGGATCAAAATCCTTTCGGTAGGTCTTACTACTTTTTATAATAATAAAAAGTTCACATCTACGAAAGGATGTAATTTTCCTATGAGCTATGAAGTCTAATCATGCTGAATATATGCTATTTTCAGTTAAACCGAATATTCTCTTTGCCCTTTGGGCTTACCGTCTAATGTCATGTCAGGGAGATGGAGATCCGTTCATGACCACGTGAAGTTCGAAAATTTACTTTGGAAATATCGTCATATGCTTGTGTTGATGTGATATGTATGTATTGTCCACTAGCTTTTCATGCGATCAATGCAAGCAAGTGGTTAGACAACTGATACTTTACGCTGAGGGCTGTGGGTGGTAGGAAAAAAATGTAATGTACTTCGAGGGTAGCATATTAAAAATGACGATATTCTAGATCAAGGTTTAACACTATCTTATTTCTTACAATTGGTGAGGGATGGGAGACCCATTTTCAATTTTAGGTTAATGATTTTCTCATTTGTGGTTGAATAGACCTTACCAACATTTTGATAGATGTCAGATATTTCTTCACAGTTATACAATGAAATCAGTTTGGTGATTGTAGAGTGGAACATAAAAATTGCATTATAACGCATCCACAAGCGTGCCACTTCCTTCTTATAAGTCAAGTATTTGTTCAATATCTCTGGAAAATAAGTGCTAATGGTCTTTGTCCAACCCTTTTAGATAAGAAGAACCGCTTGAGAGAAAGTTTATAGGAGCCAAGTTTGTCATCTATATTACAGATAAGGAATCCAAAATATTAGTTTACTTTAAACTCAAATATGAAAGGTGTCTTCATGAGAATTGGACATTAGTATCTACCTTTATTTTGATGAAATGATCGTTATTGTACTTCCATTGTTTTAGGTTCTTAGTGGTCCTTTTCACATAATAAATGATGCTCTTCTGTGGTTTGTGTCGTCTTTGAATTAGCATGTTTCTTCATCCGGAAATACTGATCCTTGCAATCTGATAAGGGTAACTTTTAAAGTTTGAATAACTTTGCTTGTTAAAGACTATACTGCACAAGTTTATGACAACATTCCTTGTGGTGTATCTTGGGCTACTTTGGACCAAACATGCATTTTCTTCACCACATCTTGTGTTAGTCAAGCAGATGGGTAGATTCCACTTTTGTTTTGCAGATCAATATGAAACTGACCTTGGTGGGTTTGAGCAATAGACTCTTGTGCTGTTGCTTTGCTCCTTCGGAGTATGGCAGCTTGACGTTATCTGTTTATACTCTGATAGCTCTTTTTCTTTTTGGAATTTGTGCTTGCAGGACATTGATTCCTCTAGGTTTCCTTCTCTTTGTCGAAGTCTAGTGTTATCACATCTTCTTTAGTTGCAATAGAAATTAATAAATATATATTTGCTTAAAGTTTATACTTGGTGGAATTTTCTGTTAGTTTATGGTCTAATTTGTTGAATGTTTTCCTGATTTGAACAATTATTTCATGGATGTTAAAGATAGAATAAGTATGGATACTTCAGACTATATTAACAGCCTAACCTTACAAATTTTCTACATGTAGGAACTCTCATTAATTATTATTTGAAAATTTTTCTTGATGTTTCCATCACCTACACTTACCCTTCAATTTCATTTGTTTTTTATTTGCGCTCTTATAACTTCACATGTTGAATGTACTTATGGTCTAACTGTCTGAATCTTCAAAATCCTAGGGAGTGCTGGTGATGTTCTTGAAGATGATCCAGTTGGAAGGTTGAAAGTATTCGTTTATGAGCTGCCTAGCAAATACAACAAGAAGATTCTTCAGAAGGACCAAAGATGCCTCAACCATATGTTTGCTGCTGAGATTTTCATGCACCGTTTCTTGTTATCAAGCCCTGTACGGACCCTCAACCCTGAAGAGGCTGATTGGTTCTACACACCAGTCTACACTACTTGTGACCTCACTCCAAATGGACTCCCTTTACCTTTCAAATCACCAAGAATGATGAGAAGTGCCATACAATTGATCTCCTCTAACTGGCCTTATTGGAATAGAACTGAAGGGGCTGACCACTTTTTTGTTGTTCCTCATGATTTTGGGGCATGCTTCCATTATCAGGTAAGGAAGCAACTTTCCTTCATTGCCCACTAGTTTATTTGCAGCTGTGATATCTGTGTACCATCTTGTTTGCTTCTAAGTATTTAATTTATTTAGATGTCAGTTGTATGGTGCTTCATGCTGAAATTGGGGATTTATTATTATGAAGCACCAATTTTTTGCACTTGAGCTAACTCCATCCTAAAACAAACTTTAATTACTTATAGTAATGGTGGAAGAGATTGAATATAGATAGAAACGAGTATAAACATTGATGAAATAGATACACTCAAAAAGTTTACATACAACGTTATAGATTCCAACAAGACTAAGTGTGGCATATGCAAGACACAGAAAAGAAGCTGGCCAAAGAGTGATGAACACTCGGCAACTTATAAGCTCATCATTTTCTATTATCTTTATCAACTGTTAAGATTTTGATATTGTCTAATGTTATTTTTTAATCTAGTTCTTCAGTTTATATCATACTTGTGCAACTCTTTTCAGTTGGTATTAAATTTTTTATGTAAAACGGAATTTTAATGTGTTTGAACCATTGATCTTCCTTTTGTTGACGTTTCTTTACAATTAAACCAAAATTTACTTGATTAATACTGAATATTTATACATTTTACAGGAAGAAAAAGCAATTGAACGGGGGATTCTTCACTTGCTTTCACGTGCGACGCTGGTTCAAACATTTGGGCAAAGAAATCATGTTTGCTTGAAGGATGGTTCCATAACTATTCCTCCATATGCTCCTCCACAGAAGATGCAGGCCCACTTGATTCCACCTGACACGCCTCGATCCATTTTTGTATACTTCAGGGGTTTGTTTTATGATGTTGGAAATGATCCTGAGGGCGGTTATTATGCAAGGTATAACTTTTAAAATATTCTTGGACATTCTAAATGTGAATTTACATTGATATTTTACTTTCAAAATTTTATGCCCTCTTGACTTGTTATCAAAATCCTTATTTTGTTAACATTGCTTGTAGTAACTGAAGTTTGTTATATTGACCAAACATTTTCAGTGAGATCATTAATTCACCCAATAAATGCTTTTGTTGTATATTAGTTCTTCTAACATAATTTGTGCACATATATTGATTGAAATAATTTCAATGAGCAAACTACCTTATTGCAGTAGTTAGAGAATTTAGATGTTGGAATCACTTAAGGAATTTGTTTCCAGGGTTATTAGTCTGCATACGTATCTCTCTGGATATGCACCTGTTCTTACTATTAAAAAAGAAAAAAAAGAAAAAAACATCAGACATGCAGTAGTTAATAAAGGAATACATCTACAATCTTATTAGAAAAATGCCTTAAGGACCCAAAATATGGGACCAAGGGAGGGGACAAGTGAGGTGTCCCCTCTCTATTGCATAATGAGCCGGTCATTTCAGCTCATTATGCAATAGGCCAGCTCATTATGCAATAGGAGGGGAACATCTCACGTGTCCCCTCCAATGGTCCCATATTTTGGGTCCATGTAGCAGAGCTCATCTTATTATATTTCATCTTACACTGAACGTTTCCCTTGTATTTTCCTAAAATTCTTTACAGAGGTGCTCGGGCGTCTGTATGGGAAAACTTCAAGGACAACCCTCTCTTTGACATCTCCACCGAGCATCCAACCACATACTACGAAGACATGCAACGGGCAATCTTCTGTCTGTGCCCATTGGGGTGGGCCCCATGGAGCCCACGTTTAGTGGAAGCAGTGGTCTTCGGCTGCATCCCTGTAATCATAGCCGATGACATTGTGCTCCCTTTCGCCGATGCAATCCCTTGGGAGGATATTGGTGTTTTTGTAGCTGAAAAGGATGTCCCTAACTTGGATACGATCTTGACTTCGATATCCCCAGATGTTATACTAAGGAAACAGAGGTTGCTCGCAAATCCTTCGATGAAGCAAGCTATGTTGTTTCCTCAGCCAGCTCAATCGGGAGATGCGTTTCATCAGGTTTTGAATGGGCTTGCTCGAAAACTTCCTCATGATGAAAGCTTATATTTGAAGCCAGGGGTGAAGTTACTGAATTGGACTGCGGGCCCAGTTGGTGATCTTAAACCTTGGTAGTTGAATGAATTTGAGTGTGTTATAGATGCATGAATGATGTTAAGTTTAAAGGTGTAATTTGGATGTTTAGTTACTGAATTTTTTGTAGCAGTAGAAACTTGATGTATGTTTAGACTTTGTCATGTGATGGGATTATATACATTGCAATTAATGGTTAGATTTCAATATTTGCGTTCGTGTATATTCTTATCAGCATGGTTGAGTATGTTTATGTTGGGGATTCGAAATAATCAAATTAAATCCGTACCCTTTCGGATCTTGTGTTTGAGAGTTGAACAAGAAAGAAAGTCACCACAAATCAAAGAAAACTTGTAGGAAAATAAACAAGAAAGAACATACCAGATTTAACGAGTTTTGGGAACGTGTCTACGTCCTCGGGAGTCACACTACACAATTCTTTGATTAATTGAAGAAGATTACAATGCTTGCAATTGGCCTCTCTCTCTCTCTCTCTCTCTCTCTCTCTCTCTCTCTCTCTAAGATTTCTGATCTCAAAGAGCACTCAAAACCCTCTTTTTCGTGTTTTTTTTCTCTCCTAAACCCTAGAGGAACGTGTTTCTATTTATAACAAAACAAAATCCCAAACAGATTAGGATTTTAAAACGAGTCTGCTACACCTGGTTGTGGCTCACACCATACCCATGACAAACAGGACAGATTCTGTCACACCCTGTCACATGGGTGTGGCACCACACCAGGGTGTGGTGGAGTCTGTCTTGCTTATTTTTCACGTGTTTATTGATTTTGATTCTATGTTTGGGTCTCCACTCTCAAGACCAACAATCTCTCACTTGGAGACTAAACCACCATCAATGAGCTCGCCCGAACTCTGCCTTCTTCGCAAGCATCTTCTCCTACTTAGAAAATTTCATTCTTCAATCATCATCAACCCGACGATCCTCCTAGTGTGGCTCCGTCTTCATCTCCTACGCATGAATGACAACTGAAGTTGCACACAACTCTAGTTTCTCTATGGTGACTGTGTTCGTTAACATGTCCGCCGGATTTTAACTCTCCAAAATCTTCTCTAAATGTAACTTCACATCCTCGATCAACGAGCGTATGAAATGGTATCGTACGTCGATGTGCTTCATTTTGGCATGATAAACTGGATTCTTGGTAAGGTGTATAGTGCTCTGGCTATCACAATAAAGAACTCATTTCCATTGCTTCAGATCCAACTCTTCCAAACATCCAGCCAACCAAATCATCTCCTTGCTTGCTTAAGTCACCGCGACATACTCAACATTGGTTGTAGATAAAGTCACAATCTTCTACAGACGTGAGACTCAGCTCACTGCTGTCAACGCTAAGATATAAACATATCCCGTGGTGCTTTGCCTCGTATCATGATCACCGACGAAGTCCGCATCCACATATCCCTACAGCACCACCTCCTTCCTCCTGAAACATAGTAGCTTGTTCGTTGTCCCTCTCAGGTACCACAATATCCACTTCACGACCTCTCAATGCTGCTTCCCTAGATTGCTTTCAAATCTACTTATAACTCTCACTGCATGGGTAATGTCCGGCCTCGTGCAAACCATCACGTACATGAGACTCCCAATGGCCGAAGAATATGACACCCTGCTCATATGCTCTCTCTCTCTACATCTGTCTTAGGCGATTGCTTCTCAGATAACTTGAACTGGCTTCCAAGGGGTGTTTTAACAACCTTAGCTGCATATTGAACCTCTGAAGTACCTTCTCGATATATTCAGCTTGATTCAACTTCAACGTCCCTTCAGCTTCATCCCAAATGATTCACATCCCTAAAATCTACTTTGCTGTACCCAAATCCTTTATTGCAAACTCCTTTGCCAGTTGCTTCTTTAAACTGTTTATCTCCTCTAAACACAGTCCTACTACTAACATGTCATCAACGTATAATAACAATATAATAAAACTGGACTCGAACCTCTTGAAATAGCAGCAATGATCCGAATTGCATCTTCTGTAGCTATTGTTTTGCATGAAGTTATCAAACTTCTTATACCATTGTCTCGGAGCATGTTTCAAACCATATAAGCTCTTCTTGAGCATTCACACCATCTCTTCCTTTCTTTCTTCAATGAAGCCAACAGGCTGCTCCATGTAGATTTTTTCATCCAAGTCACCATGAAGAGAGGCAGTCTTCACATCTAACTGCTCAAGGAAGATGTCTTCTGTAGCTACCAAGGTCAACACCACTCTGATGGTTGTGAACTTTACAACAGGGAAAAATATTTCCGTGTAGTCCACTCCTTCCCGCTGTTGGAACCCCTTTACAACTAATCTGGCCTTGTACCTCATGCTTCCATCACTCTCTTGCTTGACTCGATAGACCCATTTATTATGTAAGGCTTTTTTCTGTGCAGGTAGCTGGGCTAACTCTCATTCAGGTGGATCCGAGTACATGGATTTAGAAGAAATTCTAGATAGGGATGATGATGTTTGTTCTAACCGAAGAACGGAAGAGGCTCCAGGTACAGAAGAAACTACCTAGGGCGTGGAGCTTAGGAGGTCATCCAGGGTACCCAAACCGAGTCCTAGATATCTTTCATCTCTTGATTATTTATTATTGACAGATAACGGTGAATCGTGCTATGAGGAGGCTATGCAAGTGAGTGAATCTCAGCAGTAGGAGCATGCAATGCAGGAGGAGATGGATTCTCTACTCACTAATGAGACATGGGAATTAGCCCAACTACCTGTACAGAAAAAGGCCCTGCATAACAAATGGGTCTACTGGGTCAAGCAAAAGAGTGATGAAAACAAGAGATTTAAGTCCAGATTAGTTGTAAAGGGGTTCCATCGGTGGGAAGGAGTGGATTATACGTAGATATTTTTTTCTGTTGTAAAGTTCACAACCATCATGGTGGTGTTGAGCTTGGTGGCTGCATAAGACCTCTTTCTTGAGCAGTTAGATGTGAAGACTGTCTTTCTTCACGATGACTTGAATGAAAAAATCTACATGAAGTAACCTGTTGGCTTCATTGAAGAAAGAAATGAAGAAATGGTGTGAAAGCTCAAGAAGAGCTTATATGGTTTGAAACATGCTCCGAGACAATGGTATAAGAAGTTTGATAACTTCATGCAAAACAATGGCTACAGAAGATGCAATTCGGATCATTGCTGCTATTTCAAGATGTTCGAGTCCAGTTTTATTATATTGTTATTATACGTTGATGACATGTTAGTAGCAGGACTGTGTTTAGAGGAGATAAACAGTTTGAAGAAGCAACTGGTAAAGGAGTTTGCAATAAAGGATTTGGGTACAGCAAAGCAGATTTTAGGGATGTGAATCATTAGGGATGAAGCTGAAGGGACGTTGAGGGTTGAGCCACGCTGAATATATCGAGAAGGTACTTCAGAGGTTCAATATGCAGAATATTAAGGTTGTTAGCATACCCCTTGGAAGCCAGTTCAAGTTATCTGAGGAGCAATCGCCTAAGACAGATGCAGAGAGAGAGAGCATATGAGTAGGGTGTCATATTCTTCGGTCATTAGGAATCTCATATACGCGATGGTTTGCACGAGGCCGGACATTACCCATACAGTGGGAGTTATAAGTAGATTTGCAAGCAATCCAGGGAAGCAGCATTGAGAGGTCGTGAAGTGGATATTGCGGTACTTGAGAAGGACAACGAACAAGCCACTATGTTTTAGGAAGAAGGAGCTGGTGCTGCAGGGATATGTGGATGCGGACTTCGCCGATGATCATGATACGAGGTAAAGCACCACGGGATATGTTTATATCTTAGCGTTGACAGCAGTGAGCTGAGTCTCACGTCTGTAGAAGATTGTGACTTTATCTACAACCAAGGTTGAGTATGTCGCGGTGACTGAAGCAAGCAAGAAGATGATCTGGTTGAACGGGTACTTGGAAGAGCTGGATCTGAAGCAAGGAAGAGGAGTTCTTTATTGTGATAGCCAGAACACTATACATCTTACCAAGAATCTAGTTTATCATGCCAGAACGAAGCACATCGACGTATGATACCATTTCATACACTCGCGATTAAAGACGGAAAGTTACACTTAATGAAGATTTTGGGGAGTCAAAATCCGGCGGACATGTTGACGAAAGACAGTCACCATTGAGAAACTGGAGTTGTGCGTAACTTCAGTTGTCCTTCACGAGTAGAAGATGAAGGCGGAGCCACACTAAGAGGATCGGCGAGATCGCCGGGATGTTGATGATTGAAGAAATGCTTTTCCGGGGAGGAGAAGATACTGGCGAAGAAGGGAAGAGTTTGGGTGAACTCGCTGATGGCGCTTTGGTCTCCAAGTGAGAGATTGTTAGCCTAAGTGTAGACCCAAAGCTGAAGCCGAAGTTGGAATCAAGAAGATGAAGCAAAACGAAGGAAACAGGAAAACTGCAGTACGGTCGACCGCGGTGCTCTCGGCGGTCAACCGCGAACGTGCACGAGACAGGAAAAGTCTCTGGAATTTTTCCGGTCGACCATGGCAGATGGTCCGGTCGACCGCGAGACCATGTAGGCGTTTTTTGGGTTTCTGTCGTTTATCCGGTCGACCGTGACTGGTTCGGCGGTCGACCGCGAGTCAAGCTGGCAGTTTCCTAATCTGTTTTGAATTCTATTTGGGCTGGGATTCATATACATATATATCTATATGTTTTTTAGGGTTAATAATAACGTAAAAAACTATCAGAAAGAGTAGAAAAGAGAGATGATCTCAGAGAGATTAATCCCTTATTTGAGTGCTTGTATTCCTTCTTCAATTAATCAAAGAGATTGTGTGGTGTGGCTCCCAAGAACGTAGGCACGTTGCCGAGCCTCGTTAAATCCGTGTGTTTCCTCTTGTTCTTATTTCTGCAAGTTTTTATCTTTGATTTGTGGTGAATTTCTTTCTTTCTCAACTTTCTAATAAGGTCCGGAAGGACAATGGTTCAATTTTATTGTTTCGAATCTTCAATATTTTCCGTAAATTTTAATAAAGAGATTTTTTTTCTTTTTTTTAAACAATACTTTTTATAGTCACAAATTTTAATAAGATAACATTAGAGCACATAATGGTCCTCTTACCTCATCATCCTTTAAGACAATAATGCGGACGTAATATAGATCTAATTACACTCTTTCCTTATCGTAAGAAATAAGTATATGGAATATTTTTTCCGTAAATTTTAATATAGAGATATTTTTTTCTTGTTTTAAACAATACTTTTTATAGTCACAACATTTAATAAGATAACATTAGAGCACATAAAGGTCCTCTTACCTCATCATCCTATCATCCTTTAAGACAATAATGCGGACGTATGACAGATGTAATTACACTCTTCTTATTGCAAGAAATAAGTATATAGAATAATTTTTACGTAAATTGTAATATAGAGATATTTTTTTCCTTGTTTTAAACAATACTTTTTATAGTCACAACATTTAATAAGATAACATTAGAGCACATAAAAGGTCAGGTCCTCTTACCTCATCATCCTTTAAGACAATAATGCGGGCGTAATATAGATCTAATTACACTCTTTCCTTATCGTAAGAAATAGATATATAGAATAAATTTTCCGTAAATTTTAATATAGAGATTTTTTTTCTTGTTTTAAGCAATACTTTTTATAGTCACAACTTTTAATAAGATCGATAACATTAGAGCACATAACGGTGCTCTTACCTCGTCATCCTTTAAGACAATAATACGGACGTAATATAGATCTAGTTTGATCTAGTTACACTCTTTCCTTATGGTAAGAAATAAGTATATAGAATAATTTTTCCGTAAATTGTAATATACAGATTTTTTTTTCCTTGTTTTAGAAGAAGTTTATCCGTCATTTTCCAACATCCGTACAAAAGTAGACGTGTTTCTTAAAATTATAATATAAGCAAGTGCCAGAGATCTGGATCTCCGATAGAGAAGGAGCTAGCGTCACTCTTTTTTTTTTTTTTTTTTTTTGAAGTTTTGGAGATCGAAGGAAGGAAATTAATAAGCATGAGCGAAGAAGCAGGAGCGGCGGCGGCGGCGGCCCACGTGGTGTTGGTCCCGTTCAAGGGTCAAGGCAACATCAACCCCCTCCTCCGCCTCGCCAAGCGGCTCGCCTCCAAGGGCCTCCTCGTCACTTTCTTCTCCGCTCTCTTCATCGGCCGCCAGATCTCCTCCGTCCCCTCCAACTCCCTGCCGTCGACTCCCGGGGACCCCCCCGCCGCCGTCCCCGTCGGCGGCGGCGGACGGCTCCGCTTCGAGTTCTTCTCCGACGGGTGGGAGGACGACGACCCGCGTCGCGACGACGACCCGCACTCCTTCCAGGCCCAGCTTCAAGCGGCCGGCTCCAGGGCCCTCGCCGACCTCGTCCGTCGCCTGCAGGCCGAGACGGGCCGCCCCGTGGCCTGCATCGTCAGCAACCCTTTCCTCCCGTGGGTCCTCGATGTCGCCGAGGGGCTCGGCGTCCCTTCCGCCCTCTTCTGGATCCAGTCGAGCGCCGTGTTCTCGACGTACTACAGCTTCGTGCACTCCCTGGCCGAGTTTCCCACCGCTGACAACCCCGACGTATCCGTGAAGCTCCCCGGACTGCCGGAGCTGAAACCCGACCAGCTCCCGACCTTCGTCCTCCCCACGAACCCGCTGAAGGTCGTAGCCAAGTCGGTGCTAGCCCAGTTCAAGAACATTCGAAAGGCCGGGTGGATCCTAGGCAACACGTTCGAGGAGCTCGAGCGCGAAGCGATCGGCGCCATTTCGGCGACTACCGGCCTGCGCATCGTCCCGATAGGCCCGGTCGTTGACGGGCCGGAGCCTGGAATATTGAAAGGAGACCTATGGAGGGCTGCGGACTGCATGGGCTGGCTGGACCTGCACGAACCGAGCACGGTGGTCTACGCTGCGGTCGGCAGCGTGGCGGTTCTCACTCGGGAGGAAGTGGCGGAGATCGCGAACGGGCTGCTGAGCTGCCGACGTCCCTTTCTGTGGGTCGTCCGGGAGGGCCATCAGAACCTTGTTCCTCAAGGGTTCATCGAGCGGGCCGGAGGAAGAGGGATGGTGGTTTCTTGGAGCCCTCAGGAGCGAGTTCTGTCGCACCGCTCGACCGGCTGCTTCGTCACTCACTGCGGCTGGAACTCGGCGTTGGAGGCGATGATGGCCGGGGTGCCGGTGGTGGCTTACCCTCGGTTCGGTGATCAGCAGCCCAACGCCAAGCTCCTTGTCGACGTCTACGGTGTCGGGGTGGCACTTAGGGCGCCGGTGAAGGGAGAGGAACTGGACAGGTGCGTCGGCGAGGTGATGGAGGGAGAGAGAGCTGAGAAGATAAAGGGGAAGGTTCTTAAATGGAAGGAGGCTGCGAGGGAGGCCGTGGGTGGTTGCGGATCGTCGGAGAAGAACCTTGAGGCGTTTGTGGATGAGATTGTAAGAAGAGCAGCGGGTTGATCGATGTTCTTCATTTTTTTTTTTGGGGGGGAAAGAAGTTATTTTGATTTGAAATTAATGGGGAGATGTAAAAATCTTCTACATAAAAATTTAAAGCTGGACTTAATGGAGCTTAAATGTATCTAAGAAGTAAGCAATTAATATATAATCTCCCTAAACGTGTAAATGATATCATCACTGAGTATGGCAGAAGCTAAATCCTACTTGGAAACAACCAAAAAAAATTTAGATTTAAGTTTCAAATAACTCAAAATAGCATGACATGTCAGTTAGGGGCCGTTTGTTTTTAGTTTTTTGGGATGAAAAGAAGAGGAAAGCTGCCACAGTTCTGACAACTGTGGCAGCTTTCCTTCATTTTCATGGTAAAAAAAAAAGTTCCAAACGGGCCCTTAAACACTGAAGTAGACTTGTCAACACAACACAAGTAGATGGCATGTTAATTGTTGTCAAGATAATATTTAATTGGCAAAATACAAAACATGTAAACTAACTAAAATTTTAAAGCAAAAGCTATAAACCCCAATATAAACAAACTTGCAAAAGCGACCATTCTATACTCCTAATCTTAAAAAATTTCTCATGTTTTGGTGCTTCCTCTCTTGCCATTCTATACTCCCAATCTTAGACTTCCTCTCATGTTTTGGTGTGAAATATGAATTACACAATATAGACTAAATAAAGAGGACACAAAGTGAAAAATATCTATTATGAGAAAGGAAAAAAAAAACATTTTAGCTGATTGAATGCATAACCAATATAACAACATATCAAGAGGGCATAAACTAACAAGAAATAAGAATTACACGACTAGCTTAGAATTATCCGTGTAGATACACAGGCTTAGGGTCACTGTGCAGTTACGCCATAC
The DNA here is from genome assembly GCA_022839385.1 of Asparagus kiusianus. NCBI lineage: Eukaryota > Viridiplantae > Streptophyta > Magnoliopsida > Asparagales > Asparagaceae > Asparagus > Asparagus kiusianus. Next base: position 80,605 of record BQKN01066990.1, on the reverse strand, counting down.
CTCACGATACTGGAATGACTTAAAAAAGGATAACGTGGGAGATCGACCTTGACAAAACTGAATGAAAAAATGGCTATTCATGTAGCCACCCGCAAAATTTTAAGATAAAGGCCTCACCCAAAAATTTAGGATAAAGGCCTCGTTGTTGTCGTCGTCATATAATGATGAGCTTGAAGAAGAACCTCGCCAAGTTGCACGTTAAGAATCCCTTATACAATTGATCAATGGTATTGGGTTTGTTTATTGCATATTTTGATGCAACGTTACCAAAGAATCAGTTTGTGAAGTTCCAAACCATCTAAATTTGGCACTCAAGTTGTCATCTCTGACTTCAGAGCAAGGTTATAATATTGTGAACAGAGATGCTTGAGATCAAGTATATCAGTCAACAAGAACAACATTTGATATAATTTAATGAAACCAAATTCATTGTATCAACCTACAACTGAAATCATTTGCATTAGTCTTCATATCTGAATACAACAAAATTGTCATGAGAACCGAAAATTCTCTATCCTTTGTATATGTTTTGAGATTGAAGTGTTTAGGTTTCTACTACTGTCTCTCAAAGATGCCTTTGACATAAACCATCCCTTTCTCACTGAGCCCAAGCTCCTTCCTCATCCTCTCTACTTGCTCGTCGTCTCCACGAACAACAATCTCTGACAGGCTCCCGTCCTCGCCCACTATCATTTTCACCTTGATCTCCTCTTTCCTCGACGCTTTCGTCCAGTAATAAACTCCCCTGTAATGAATTTCATAGAAAAAATTCAGAATTAAGACATCAAACAAGGGATATGGCACGTGATACAGACACATTATACACGATTTCCCAAAAAAAGAAGAAGAAGATATGCATTATGTATATTCATATGTTTGTGTGTACTTATATATGTACTGTATTCTTATTTTCTTATTTGTATGTGAGAACTTAAAATTTAAGGAAGATACAATAACCATTAAGTTAATGGAGGAGATGATCCATAAAAAGAAATGAATGGAAGAATATGATTCATGTTGCCTACACCAAAAGTTTGGGATAACAGGATCTTTTTTTTTGTAGTTATTGTTCAAGCAATTGACATAATTTTATACAATAAGCAAACTAAAGTTCATACTTGTAGAGGGTAAGCTTTTACTAAATATAATTCTTATTTAGTGTAGTCTTAACTAAATACAATTCAAGATTTATATATTTCAAACTTATGTAAGTTAACATATAAATTATTCTTAAAAAGCCAATCATTCAAGTAACAAAAACCAATATCAGCATTTTTTGTGCAAATTAAATGATTATTAGAAAAGTTCAAAATTGTGCCATAAGTGTTATAAATATGATGTTCTGAATACTGAAACCATTTTCCATATCTTCAACACAGTATGACGCCGTCCATCCAAAAATAAAAAAATGGTATGACCTCGATGACGATAAGTTTTAGCACAAGATTTGAGCTAGACTTACGCTAAAGGGCTCAAAGCAGTGAGCCAGAACCAGTTGTTGCCGCCTTCAGGGACTGTGATGGAGAGGACAAGGGCGACGCTGCCGAGGCTTATGCAAGTGCAGAAGGTGAGCAATGCTGCTTGGCCTCTGCTTGGAACCATCATCCCTTCAAACCTTTAGGTAGCAATAGAACTTATCAGAGATGATGAATGACTGGGATTCAAACAAGAGAACAGAGCCACGGATATTACACTGAGGAAGTATAATTCATCTGAGAGTATATATAATTCTTTTGATCAAACGTGATAAACTTGTATCTGAGTGATGCATACTCAAGCATAAAACAAGGCATATATTATGAACGCTCTTGTTCAGCTTTACTATGGTTTCAAAGAATGTCATATATTTTCCTTAATCTGCACACTGGAGCTCTCGTAATTTCTCAAGTATATAAAAGAGTAAGGATAACTGAACTACAAGAGTTATACTACTCTCCTTTCTTACAAATTGCGAAGTGAAATAATGAGTTGTTATGGACTCTGCTTCCGTGTCTCTAGTAATACAAGAGTAGGACAACGCTCATGATAATGTAGACTGTAAACACTTACAATCCAAGATCTACATGTTAGAAAACTATAGTGCATTAAATTGTTGCTCAATTAATGCATCAAATAACTTATCCATAATCAATCCATAGTCTTGAGTCTTAAGTATCTAATAATGAATTTGGATGCTCTCTTGCTTCTTGTCACAATTCTACGTTTATATTCAGGACATATACGTCATTATTATTCTAACTATAACGCGCCTATATCTCAATTAATTTCATTTCTAATTCAAAACAGATTACAATAATTTATTTATTTAATAAATAAATAAATAAACTCAACTACTGAATGAAATCAATTGACTGACTCACGTGATGGTCTCTCCTCGGTCGGCGACGGCGAAGTTATTCCTCGTGAAAAACGACAGGATCTCTCCCGCCACCTGATTCGGCGGCGCCCCTCCCCCTTCATTCTTCACGTACGCCTTCTGCACCACCTGCACGAAAACCCCCCCAAAATAAAACCGAATTTACACAAACACATCCTTATAATTTTTTTAAATTGCGAAAAGCACCTCAGCGGAATACAAAATTTGCTTCTGACCCCTAACGCACCTTGGACTTGACAGAGCGCTTGATGAGGGACCAGAGCCCGGGGACCGAGATGACGAAGAGCCCCAGCGACGTGTAGTAGCTCGCCGGAGAGTACCCAACTCCGGCGGCGATGTCGGCGGCTGCGGCGGTGGAAGCTTCCAGAAGGAACGGGTCCTGGAGCAGAGAAGACCGAACCGCAGCTGGCGAGGGTCTTCGGGTTTCGGGACCCGGTTGGATTCGACCCGGTGGGAACCGGACCGGTTTGTGGCGGTTAGAGAGGGAGGGGAGGGGAGGTGGGGGGAGGAGACCGCTGGCTGCCGCCATTATTAGTGGATGAAGTCGATAGATGAGGAGGAGGCCGGTACCTCTTTTGAGTGGATTATTTTGTCTTTACCCCTTCCGTTTATTTATTGTTACAAAAACAAACCAAAAATTTGTGGTTGAGGATCACGAAGAGACGCGTGGAAGATGGTCCGTGTATGCTTGGGTTTATAGAACTTTAAAAGCGGAAAGTTAAAAAAAAAAAATAATTCAATAATAAATAAAAATGAAAATACGTTCTAGAAACGAAAAAGCGGTAAAGGATAATTTTTATTTTCGTAAAAATCTTTGTCCAGTTTGACAAAAGCGAAAATGGCAAGTTATAACTGTATTCCTTATATTAATTATAATACATTAAGCATTATATTACTAAACTCAAGACCCCTCCCAAAACTCAAAACACATGATTCAGAAAGTGTTTTTGCGATAAATGTTTTGCTTTCGTTTTTTACTCGTAAGTGTTTTGTGCACATAAAAACACAATAGCTTCCAAACACGTTTTGTTTACATATTGGCAAAAACGTCATGAAAATAAAGAAAGCACCATGGTAGTACTTAATTGAATTTTTTTTTATGTGAAGAAAAAAAGATGCTAAGGCACTATATTGGTGGGATGATGTTGCAACACCAAAAAAGTTGCTGCAAAAGCAAACTAAAACAAGGAAGTTGCACCAAATGTTGCGAGGTCTTCCAACAAAACCCACAGGGTGTGATGTAAAATGATAAAGGCCAGACCTCAAGAATTCTACTTAGCGTTTGTGAGGGCTTATCTCTTTTGAAAATATGAGCACTGGATCAAACTTGCACAACTCTTTCTGATGGGAAAAACTCTGAAGATGATTAACGATAGCAAGCTCATCATCAGTGTATTAGTAGCTGCAACCTGAAGAATTAACTGAAGGAAAACATTTAGCAACACTAAGAACAAGTTTATCTATTAGGCGTTCTCAAAAAGAATATTAAGTCCGATTTGGGTACATTAAATCAAGATGTCATAAATGCTCCCTTTCTCACAGTTGCTCAATAAAAATAACAGTTGAAATATTTCGGAATCAAATAAGGATACAACATTTAGCAACACTAAGAACAAGTTTATCTATTAAAAATGACTGAAAACAAAATAAGAAAGGACTACAGATTAACTGCATTTCCTGCAAATGCCAACTTTGGTATTATAGAAGATTCCTGGAAAGTTTGTCATGCTCGGAGAGTAGCTAAACGATTCTACTGTTCATCCTTGATCTTCTTGTTCTTCTTCTTTGATTGATCCGCATGTGATCTGTCCGATGCTAGTGAACCGTCGGTCAGATGGCTATCTGGTCTAGAACCACGAGAAGATCCGTCACCTGATCTGTGCTCTTCACGTCTCTTCTTTCTGGAAGGCTGAGGTGTTTCTTCGGTGCTGTGTGGAAAGTTGAAAGTATCCGCAGTTCCTTTGCTACCTTTCAATACAGTTGACCGATGGGATGAGCTCCTGCCAGAACCTAATGCATGATAATGATAATTACAAATGAGCCCACAGTAGAATCAAGTGCATAATTTGCATTGCTTGAACAAAGTTTTCTTTTTTACTTGCTTCCACTCAAATAAGTGCTTTTCCACAGACATGGGATGTTTGATAACCAACATGAAAAAGGATTTCATGGAGAAATGCTAGCCACAGTAGGGACTTAGGGACTGGCTGCAATAGGGGATATCTGGCCCTAAAATAGGCCCAAGTCCTAGGCCTTCTTAGGCCTACAGCCCCAAAGTAGGCCAGATGTCCCCTATTGCAGCCACAGTCGCTACTTCGCAACTGTGGCTAGCATTCCTCTGGAAAAGTGCAAGCCCATGAGATACGGTTTGAACCCAGATAATTGAATGCTAACCCATATGATCTCCCCTCTCCTCTTCTATCACTTGTAAATTGATCTCCATACAAGCTGACCTTTAACTGAAAACTTCCAGTTCTTCTCTTGATCCTGAATCCTGTTGACTGTTCATCCTAATCTTATCCAAATCTTCTCATGTACATCTATTTTTATCCCTACTTCTTTCAATAATCGATTTCAAAGACAACACTTACATTTTAAAAAGATACCAACACCTTGGCTACATAACATTCTCTTACAATAAGTGCTTTTGGGTATGTATTCTTGGAATGTATTTATGTAAAGCAATGCATAAGACATCATGAATATCTCAAGATTCTCAACAAACTTTACTCTGAAATTGGAGTTGTACCAGCCTACAGCCTGCCTCATCACGGGTAAAGGCAACAGATTAGGTGTGATCTCTGAATCGAACGGGCAGTTAGCTTCATAGTTTAGGCCTAAAAAGGTGTGATCCCATTCTTTTAATCTATGGGCTTCAAATCAAAATTCTATACCATTTCAAGCCCAAGTTCTTGGCCAATCATCAGATCGCATACATGCATTGTTAGCTATGCTGCCTAGATACAGGTACGGGACACAGAAATATTGTAAAAAGTAGGGTACGGGGACACGACTGTATATATATAATAATTCACTTTAGATCAATATTGAATTAAATACCTATTATATTTTCATATTTTTTGTTATGTAAAGTGGAGATTATAAATAAGAAACTAGAGGAAAGTGTATGTTGCATGTGTGAATTAAGACGTCGGGATGGCAATGATCTCTTGGAGAATTGAAGACAAAAATGTTAAAGAAGACAAGAAAGAGAAGAGGAACATATAGAAAAATAGATCAAGTTGTATGTTATATGCTTATATTATTATGTAACTTTGGCTTGTATAATCAATGATAAATGTAAGTTATGTAACTGATTTGGAGATAATACAAAATTTTAATTTTCATTACTTTCATCTTGAGCATACAAAAATACAAGCCTACCTCGCAAAACGAGAGTTAAAAATTACAAGCATACCTTCACAAGTTAGAACTACACCCCCAAAATATTACAAACATCCCTCAAAATATTACAACTATATTGTTTAAAGTTGTAAATATACCTCCAAAAGTTAGATCTATATCCCAAAAACTTACAACTCACTAGCATATTCCAAAAGTTAAAACTATATTCCTTGCACCGGTTAGAAGACAAACATTCAACATTTTCATAATCATTAAATACAGCGGTCTCAAGCTCCGGCTCGTCAAGAGAAAGGTTTGCAACTTCTAAAATGTTGGCACCATTGAATGATTCAAATTCATCTCCTCCTATGTCCTACATCTTTGTCTCCTCTTTAGAGTATTCCGAGGATCTCCTAGAAAGAAGACGGAGATTTGTGTGAACATATACCATATCTTCCGCTCGTTGTGGAGTCATCTTATTCCTCTTAAGAGAATGAATAAATTTATAAGTGCTCCAATTTCTCTCACAACAAGAAGAGGAACAAGGATGCCCAATCAACTTTAATGTTAACTCTTGCAATTTTGGTGTAGATGTTCCATAGATAACCCACCAAGACTTTGCATCCATTTCCCCCTATCATCCAAAGAGTCATGATCCGCAAATATATATTGTGCGGCGGAAAATTTAGTAAATTTAGCAAACTCCGCTCCTCGAAGTTAGGAAAATAACTCTTCAAGCATTTAGCTCTTTCATTTGAGATCTCGGGATCTATGTGTGGTGCAACTCGATTCGGGGCTTCAATGAGCCAAGTCGCAGTATAATATCTACAAGATAGAAAAACATTCATAAATAATATAAACTATTATAGTCTAACCAATATAGATTAAAAGTTTATTTGAGAAAAAAATGCTCATTTTGGGTTTAGTGAATGAGCTAAGCAATGTAATGGTGTATTGCTCTTATTCCATCGATCAACAAGGATAGTATGTACCACATTGTAAAATGATGAATATTCATCATCTCTCTTGCCTTCTTTTATATAAATGCAATTCTTCACTTTTTCAATCATAAAATCCCACATATCATAAACTAAGTGAAGATTTGATTTGTCGATGTCGGCGGATCGAACCATGTTATAGATTGGCTCGGTAAAAGAGATAATATATTCTATTATTTATCCCACCAAATATCATCCAAAATTTTGTCCTTAACAAATTGAGCCCTCCCAACATTATCATCTCGATAAAGACTCCAACTCTCAGTAATGACAATGTCCATAAGACCACGTTTGATCTTCTTAAATCATCGCAACATGATAACAACCGAAGCAAAACATCGGCTATAACAAGCATTTTTAACTTCACATGTTCATTGAGAATTGACAATCTCATAGAATGATTCATTATGAAGTTTCTTATAATAACAACATCATCGCTAACTTCAGTGATCCAACTACATTCCTCATACACTACCTCATTTCTTTCGATATTTTTCGCAGCACAAATATTTTTTAAGGCAAGATTGAGTGTGTGGACAACACATGGAGTTCAAAAAATATGAGGATGTCTTCCTTACACAATGTCTCCTGCGGATTTGCAAACCGGTGCATTATCGGTTATGACTTGTACAACATATTGAGGACCAACCTCTTCAATGGCTTTCAAGAAAATATCGACTATATAATCCATATTCTTAGTCCTCCCCTCCGCATTAACGACATTCAAGAATATCGGTCCATTTTCGGTCACCGCCATCACATTAATGAGAGGCCTTCTTTGTGAGTCGGACCACCTATCGCTAACAATAAAAACACTCTTTGCTTTTCATGTTAATTTTATGGGCTCTAATAACATCTCGATATGTGCCTTATCTTTTTATAAGAGGCTTGTTCTTAGAAGATTGTATCCGGGAGGGATATAATCTCCAAGCGAATTGCTTGTGGCATACTTAAAAGCTTCGATGAAGTATGGTTTCTTGCCAAATTGAATGATAAACCCCCCGTGTAAAACATTCGGGCAATGAGACCATGTAAGTGATCTTGGGCTCCACGATTAAAGGATTGTTCTATGGTGTTCCCCTCACTTCTTCTCTTCTTAGCAACTTCTTTTGTGGTGGTTGTTCTTGATGTAGGTAATGGAACACTCTTGCCCTTCTTTGCCTTCAATCTAAACTCCACTAGCTCCAACACTTTCTTCATCTCAACAATATTTTCATTATTCACATTTGCACAACATTTGATTCCAAATAATAGATGTCTTAAGAGATGCGCTGATCTTATCGTCAAACAAATACAAGGAAAAACAGCCAAACCAGCCCCATTTTATAATTCAACCCCTAAATTTGTTCAGGAAAAGCCAAACAAGGCCCCAAATTTGTTCAGGAAAAAGGAGAAAAAGGAGAGGCGTTGATCGTATCGTCGAGGAAAAAGGAGGAAAAGGAGAAACAACAAAAAAAACTAAAAATCAAACATGGTCTTCGAACAGAGGTGTTGATCTCGTCGTCGAGGAGCTGTTTCGTCATCATCGAGGAGCTGTTTCGTCATCATCGAGGAGATGTTTCGTCGTCGAGGAGCTATTTCTTCGTCGTCGAGGAGCTATTTCTTCGTCGTCGAGGAGAATCCGTCATCGCTTCCGTTGATGGGTTCTAAGGTGGTAAGGCAGAATCGCTTCGAAAGGAGACTGGGTATTTCAAGTGGGTTTGGGTTATTAGGCTCAAATAGTGGACCCAATTTTTTTCCCCACTCGTGAAATCGTCGTGTCCCTACCGTTTGGGTGCGGATCCACACCCAAAACGTACCAGACACGGGTACAGGACCAAGAAAGCCGTGCCGGGGTATCACAGATTGTTAGTCACGCTAACTAACCAAACATGCATGTTCAACAAGTTGTTGGATTCCCAATGCTCAACTCATATAGTACCCATGTAAGGTCGAAAAATCTTACAAACCCTAAGGTAATTATTTTTTATTTTTAGTGTAAATGATCATAAAAATCAGATTCCAGTTTTAATTGCAACATCTTGCAAGTTTATGCACGTACCACTTGCAAGAATCATAACTAACAAACTAAGATATGCATAGTTACGAAACATTCCTAATACCAGGCAAGTTTCGAAAATGTCAAGTAATTGGAATTATAGGCGAAACCTCCAAAAAAATAGGTCAGCACCTACTAGAAGTCATTGATAACTCTAAATATATATTGATAGTAACAAGTGGTGCAATGATAATTGCATCACGAAAACTATCAAAGACAAACTAATTCTTTGGATTCATTTGCGAAGTTTATGCATGTACCACTTGCAAGAATCATGACTAGCAGACTAAGACATGCAGAGCTAAGAAACAGTCCCAATACCAGGCAAGTTTTGAAATGTCAAGTAGCTGGTATTAAAGGCGAAATCTCCAAAATATAGTCAGCACCTATAGAAGTCATTGATAACACTAAACATCTATTGACGGTAACAAGTGGTGCAATGATGATTGCATCATGAAAACTTTCAAAGACAGACTAATTCTTTGGCTTCATTTGCTCTGATGCATATCAAAGTGCCAGGTTGTTGACATAGGATATTAACTTCTAGATTATTGATAGCAATTTCTTTTAGAAAATTGGAAGTTAATCAAAGTGAACTTGCAATTTGAAAGGGAAAAAAGAGATTACATTAATCTGTCGATGCCAAGAGGCTAAAGGTGTGGTATTTTATTACCTCGTAGATTGCTTCGAGTGGCATTGCTGAAAGTGGGCAGTTCAAACTCTTCAGGCTCCGGATAGTGTCTCAAACAAACTCGACGAGAAATCTTTCCAACTGTAATATTTCAACCAAAAAACACCAGGAATAAGTATAATTAAAAAAACCAAAGATCAGGAAGAATTTGAAAGCTTCGCGGAAATGTATCAAAATATTAGATAAAATGATAAATAAATTCATCTACTTTGCTATGTATCACATAGTAAAGCATACTTTTAATTAGAAGCCACCCAAATCACATGGACATGAATACAACGATACAGATACAAGTAGCCTGGATATCAATTTAAATAATAAATTTCCAACTGTTATATGATTACTAAAACCATAATTACATGGTTCGCAGTACGTAGCAGGTCACATGCGAATTCGGGCACGCAATTCGAGACTTTGAAATTTTGGATTCGACAGGGGGTAGCTTGCTTTGATAGTAGGCAAGTTTGATATAGGATACGATGTAATTTTTTTGGGTATGTTTATTATTTTTCAAAGTGTATAGTAGAAAATTAGAAATTAGAAAACTAATTATGCATTTCAATATTTTTTCATATAAATACTTCAATACTTCATTTTTATAGTTTTTGAATACATAAAACTTAAAATATTAAATATTAAACAACCTCTTAATAATTTTTTTCTATTTTGCAACTTTCTTCCTCTTAACATCAAGTGTGTATTCTGCTAAGGGCCCGTTTGGTTGGACGTAACTATTAGAAATAAGAAATAGATCAAAAATGTAACTTCCTCAATTATGAAGTAGAAAACAGCGGAAGTAGTACTTATTTTGTTTGTTTCATATATTTTTAGAAGTAGCGAAAATAGTACTTCATCATCTTCTTTTATTTATTGTTTGTTTGGATAGAAATTGGCTATATTATTTAAGATCATCTGCCCTTGGTAAATCTCTAATTTAAGTGGACCCTACTTTTTATGCACTTCCCCTCTACTTTTGAGCTTTCAAGGGCGAAAAAAAAATCTAGGAAGAGTGCCACCTAGACGCCACATCTATATTTATGGAAGTAGCTGAAGTAGTCTTTTCGGAGAAACAAACATAATTTTTTGCTTGAAGTAGGAGAAACTTCCTCTACTTCAGGTACTTCTTTGCTACTTTCGTGCAAACAAACGGGCCCTAATTCCGAGTCCAAACAGTTCCATCTAAACTCCTCCAACTTACTTGAAGAGTCCTCCAAGTTATCATTACTGGGATTCATATCTCATCCTTTATATGGACAAACTTTGTAATTCTCACAAAATCGTGACAGGAAGCGAATGTTTGAATGAATGAATACTAACTTATCTTGTTCAATTTATTCATTTTCACACTATACATGTAGGAATAAGTACTCCAATTTCTCACAGCTACAAAGCTACTAATAGGCTGAGACAAAATCTTATTAGCAACATCAGTTAAAGAAATAGTAATCTAGAATTAGTTATTAACTTTGGCCAACTTCCACTTACTAGTACTTTCAATAATATTATCAAAACATATAAAAAAAAATACAAGCGCATGTACACGAAAAGACTTGTAAATCAACTTTGGTCCCCTCATACTTAGCAAGCGGTACGCTAATTTTGGGGAACCGATTCATGTATCGGAGGGAATCGTTTTGTAAATATACCGGGAATCGTTCACGTGAACTGTTCGACAATTCGAACAGGGGTCCAAGAAATCGCGCAACTATAACTAAAACATTTTGGATCTTGTATGTGAAAGTGCTTATATACATGTACTTGCTGATGAGCATACACATTGCAAAAGAAGAAAAAAAGATTGTCAATCAAATTAAACTCTTACGCACCGACTTTTGAATTTGAGGATGTAGGGAGGAACACCGTTGCATCTGGCTCCTGAGCTGCATGGCTAACCAAGTCATATGATTTCCCTGCCAAAATGCAAATGAGAAGAACGCCAAAAATCAAAAACATACAACCAAACTAACCACCTATCACGCGATCTTCCTTTTATTTTATTCCTCTTATTTCTTTTTCCTCGCTAACGAGGATATACAGATTTCTTTGATGATTCGCCAAATCGATCAATTATCAAAAAGAATAAAACTAACTTAATTTGAAACAAATACATAATATGCATTGCATCTCACCAGATGAAGTCTCTAAACTCCCCAACTTCCCATCACGATGCAGCTTGAGCTTCACCTTTTTCCCATGGAAATCAGTTGGTTTCAACTGCACCAAGATCCCACTAAATATCAAACCAATAAGTTTCCATCGATCCAAAAACAAGTCAAGAATCAAGGAACAGTGAGTACCAGCTTGACGGGCCACTGGATAAGCCAGAGCTCCGTCGAGTCCGTCATCGAGAAATTGACAAGTGGGTCGTTATTGTCCTCCTCAAATTCCTCGCCTGGCTTATACCTAAACTCAAATTAAACAAAATAGTCAGTAGAGTTCACAAAATTTCAGCGATTTTTACTCTCTTTTCCAGTAAATGGAACAGATAGAACCTAAAAAAATACCAAATTTGATTGAATTTAAACACATAATACACCAAAAGAAACGATTTTTTTGATACGCACCCCTCAGCAGCGGCGTCCACAGCCATAGATTTAGATGAATCGAAAAAGCAACGATTCCACAAAAACTGAAATGTAACGAAGAGGATTGAAGCCCTAAGGAAATTGGGGGGTTTTTTATTTTTTTAAATAAAGATTTCGAAAGGACGTCGGGGATCATAAACCCTAGAGAAATGGATTAACGGGTGTGTTCGGGTCCTTGCCCGGAAAGTACCCAAACGGGTCGGATAGTGTTGGGCCTTCATAGCTTGGCTTTTCGAACGGTTGGCTACAAGTCCAATCCAAAGTCCTCAGCAGTAGTTCTTTTTTATTTATTTTTACTTTTTTAACTGCAGTTCTTAATTAACACGTTATTGTATGGGGTTTCCCCCCAAGAACCAGTTTAAATTAGTTTAACTCCATTGAAAGCATTTTTTGTTATCAATTTATATTAAAAAAAAAAATTTAATTTTGTTACAATTAACCACTTGCTCCTCTTTTCAGTTAAATTTGTTGGGTAATTGACCCCTCCTAACCCCAACTAAGGATAATCTCTCAGATATATCTGGCATCTAACAACTAATTATCATAGAAAAATCAAAAAAATAGACTAAAAAGTGAATCTAAGTAATTGATTACATTAAAAAAAACGTTAATTTGGCTTGTTGTAAGATACAGTTTCAATCATGTTGTACGTGAACTTGAAATTCTTATGATTTAATCAAAATTTAAAAAATTATTTCAAAAATTAATTAAAGATAAAGAATTAAACACTTATTCATGTTTAACTGCGCTCCAAGTATAATAAGATAAAGAATGAAAAAATAGTTAAAGAGAGAAATTTTAAGTTGCAACAAAAATAACATCGTAACAACACTTACTCATATCAGTACAGTTATATCCTTTTTAGTTTAAAAAAAGTAACACTTAATAGACAGGTTGTAAGGAAGACTTCAGTTACAATGAAAACAAACAACAACCTTTTTATTTTTTTATTTTTTATTTTAGTTTTTTTATTTTGCAAATTATATTTAAATCTGAATTTGCTATTTTTCATGAACCAAAATAACCCTTTAGTATAATGTCAAACCATTTTCCAATAGTTACAACATTAACCAATACATATTTGTCTTGGAACTTTTTGGTAAAATAACCTCCTTTCTAATTCAAAAAGGTTATGTACCAGATACACACATCAACACAATGTTCTAATTTGGGAGTTTTGTAACTAGAATGGAGCAAAATTTATTGTACATTATTTGGGAGTTCTAATGAAGTGAATGGAGTAGAAGGATTTCAAAATTTAATCCTAGCCGTTAGACCTGTGATTATAAGACGTAAAATTATCTTTTATGTTAAAAAGTTTTATAATTAATTCCCTTCCCTGCCTGAGCCTAAACATTAGGGTCTTTTAAAATTTGGGTTATTTGGTGTTACTCCCTCATATCATTACTATTTTGTTATAACTCCCTCAAATCGTTATAATAGCTATTAGGTCCCCACAATCACATTAGTGAGTTGAAATAGGTCCCTCTATTCATATAACCTTTGAAATGCTTTAACTAGGGTTAGGTTAAGGGTGACTAAGGTGTTAGGATATGTGAAGCCTAACTATCAGGCATGCCCTATACTTCA
>BQKN01066990.1:0-61981 GCA_022839385.1 Asparagus kiusianus | reverse complement strand
AAATCTCTATTTCCAAATCGCATCAGGGGGGTTGTGCATCCCCAACATAAGGTTGTTCACTTACCTTTTTACCCGTGGAAGTTAATTCTCCTCAGAGCTCTTCATCTCCCTCTATCTAGTTGTTCTTTCCTATTTAATTGATGAGAGAATGAGTTTCCCCCCCCCTCGACTTTCTCCCTACTATAAATCTAAGAGAGTATAGGGTTAGGGTTGGAGAAATGGAGAATAATGGGTACTTGGAGGTGCTTCAATGGCATTTTATAGATTAATGGATTTAGTTCTTCTTTATTGTAATAATCCCACCTAATTAAAGGGGTTTATTTCAACACACTTCTGTGATTTGGAGGATTTAACAACTATTACGATGATTTGAGAGACTTATGTTAAAAACTAGTGATGGTTTAGGGACTAAGATCAAAATAACCCTTGAAAATTATACAAACCACCGTGAAATAATAAGAAATTGTCATATCCTGTGTTGATGTGAATGGTAAAAAGTATAAGGGCATATTCAGCAACTCTCTTCAAACTGGGTCAGCCTATTTTTATTTTTTAACCAGGCTATAATTGAGCCGGATAGGGGCTGGTTCAAACTATAGTCTGGTTAAAAGCCTTCAAAATGAACAAAAAACAGTTCAGCTAGCTCTGACCAAACTTTTTCCAGTCACAAAAAAAAATACTAAACTTGAACCAGGTTTGAACATTTTAGTAATTTGTCAGACAAGACCTGAGCTACCATGTTATTATCTTCTTCTATAGACAACCTTCTGAATTTGGCTCAATCCCGCCAATTTTCATGGCTCAAAATCACCCAAAAATCCCTGCATTAATGGCCTAAAACACATAATTTCGTCCTCCCTCCAAAATCCCTGATACAAATCCGACCTCTCACCCTAACCAAATAGAGAAATATTACAACAATCCGACCTCTCACCCTAACCAAATAGAGAAATATTACAGCAATTCTTCCGCAATTCCGCACCTCCTTTTTTTTTAATTACCCAAAAAACATTCATAAGCGGTACAGCGTAACAGCAACATCAATGCATTTGTCCTAATTTTTATGCATTTGTCCTAATTTTTATGGTACGTCAGTGAATCATAGTCTTTCAATCGGTTACGTTTACCATCTTTCTCCCAGCTAATGCATTTAGCGCACATGAGTACGCCATCTCAATCGATTCTCTCTCAATGTTGTCCTCAATAGAATGCTAACACAATGAAAGAGATACTTTAGGTTGTTTGATCACGAGGTACGAAGACAATGGAATGCACTAGTTCGAAGAAGTGATCAGATGATATTTAATGGAGTAAGAATCAGATGATGACCTGAAAAGCTTACAATTAACAAGGTTATTAGAAAAAGGAAAAACGCTGCACATCTCATGACAAGGTTTCCAGAAAACAGTTAATAAAAGCTTTTGCAACACTCAATGATAATTTCGCCGTAGTAAATTGTTATAGGTCATGGGAGTTTATGTACCAAAACAACCCAGAAACAAAGAGTCAATGATACACACTATACATAAGTAAATAGCTTGGTAAACTTGCCCCTAGCATCCTCGGGGCTATAGGGGAACTAAGTAGGCGCTGTCGGTGTCGCTGATCGGCACACTGCACCCTCAGCCTAAATCATATTATGCATCCAACCTCCGGTATTTTATTTACACTCTCTGCCAGCTTCCCTCTGAATTTTGGACACAAAGCTGGAATCACCTCAATTTTATGGGCTCTCACAGAACTCCATCTCCTGAGAGCAACAAAAAGAGCAAATGATAAGTATCTAAGACAAAGAGATTACAATTAGATAGATACAGGCGATATGCCCTCCTCCGTTTAGTTTGTAGAGAGCAACTATAGACTACATGCACTTGTTTGGTGGAAAATTTGTGAAATGAAAATAAAAGAACTGTGTTTGATTTTATTCTCTCTAACTGCTTAGAAAAAGAATGTTTACAACTCTCTCAATCTTAATTACAATTTGGATTTCCTGATTACAAAAGAGAAGAGAATTGATCTGAATTCTCCCATTTGTTTAAGTCTGGGTTCTTCACGGTGGCGATGGAGTGCCTCCCTCGAATGCTCACGTCGAGTTTGTTCTCCGTTGACGATCCGCACGTCTCGATTCACTGGAACTACTAACTTGCGTGGCAAGTTTTAAAAAAAGAACTCTTAATGAGTTTAAGAACTCAAAGCGAGTTGAAACTCTATCAAAAAGAGTTGTTTGAACCGAAAATTCGGTTAACAGCCAAGTAGATTTTCTGTTGCTGAAGGATGCTCCAAGATTTGATCTTCTTGTTGCAAAAGATCCGATCTCTTGAGGATGATTGCCCCTAGATCTCCCCTTTCTGCCAAAAATCCAAGAAGAATCAGCCGATCCGAACTCCAAAAATCCAACCCTCTACTCTGTTGAGTTTGTTGGGGTTTTATAGGAGGATTAAGGGTGTAACTGACCCCTTAATCCGCTCCAAAGTGGGCGTGATTTCCTCAGATCGTGGGGAATATGGTTCTGAAACCGTTCAGCTCATGTTTGAATGAGTCAAACGCCCAGGTCGACGTTCGGGACTCTCTGCGTCTTAGGTTTAAGACACAGAGTTGGGTGTCTGCTGGATGCTGAAAACGCAAGGGCCGCTTGCGTTTCGTTTGTTGAGGGTTGGAAACGCAGGGGTCGTCTGCGTTTCAAGAACTGAAACGCAAAGGTGAGTTCTGAATTTAGAAGGGGCTAGTGACTTGTAACATCTTCTATAAAGCGTTGCAAAGACCATTGTTCAGTAATCTTCGCTTTAGCTGTTTTGAGGTGTGAAAGTCGTCAGATTGTAACTCTCACAGTTGATGGTAAAGACCACTGAATAGAGTTTTCATCGGTCGTCGGAAGGGTCGTTGAATTGTAACTCCTCTCGAACTATGTAAAAAGTCATCCATTTGCAGCTTTCGTGAAAGTCCTTTGATTGTAACTTTCGTTATCGAAATGTTATCGAAATATTGATTGAGGTTTGATAGGGATCAGCTATCTGTCGTGATTTTTAGACAACCTACATCACCCATCTGAATATTTCTTTCCATTTGAATATTTCTTCTCTCTTAATTCAGCTTTCAAATGCAACAAGAGGAATTTCAAGGTAAGATTTTTTATTTTATCATTATCTCATCACATTCTGAGGGTCTTAAGAAAAGCCAAAGCTTGGCTGCTGATGAAAACCACATATCAGAACGGAAGCATCAAAGCATAGACACCATTATCCTGTACAGTCAGATACCATACAACTCATTGATCGGCATTCTCTATTCTCGGTGCCACCACTAACATATTTAACAAATTTGTTTCATAGAGTAAGATATGTCTTCTCCTTTAGTTTGTGGAGAGGAACTATGTAACACAGGTACACATCAACAACATTTCTTTTCTTTCTCCTATCTTCAACTTATAATGGAATAAGAGGAATGTCTAATTAGAATTTTCAGTTCATCTTTATCTCACAATATTTTAAGGAGTCGAGAAAATGCAAAGCTTGGTTGTTGAACTGAAACCACATCACAGAACATAAGCATCAGCATGCACACACTATTAGACACTATTTCATTCATAAATCCATATTCTCTATTCTCAGTGCTACCACTAAATTCATTTAACTAGATATAACTTGAAATTGGGAGCTTCATCTAAATTTTATTTCTCAGCCCAGATGCAATTGCAACCCTTTAATTGGGCATGAATTCAGTATTAGTGACACCTTTCTAATTTTCATCTTGTACTAGAGTTTATTGTCGCCAGCTGCAACTACCTACATACTCTGAACACATTAACATTAAATTAAAAGCTTATCGTGATCCTACATTTGGTCACAATAATGACATAGACTATTGTTACAGCGGAACTGTGACTGTGGTCTGATCAATCTTCTTGAGATGAAGACGAGATTGCCAAAAACAGAATGCTGAGAAATACTAAATATCTTGAAAAATACTTTGAAGAACATCTAACACTCTTTAAGCCCTTAGGCTGCTTCAAGATTCATGCAGATTCGTTGAATGCACCATATATAAAAGAAGAGACGGTGCATGAATCTAGAAGAACATCTAATGGCTGAAAGGATGTTATTCATTCTTTCAGAACGAAGTGTAAATTGCATAGTCCAACCTCATTACCTTAAACAAAACAGTTTATGTTCCAGAAAAGCAAGGGTGAATTTGGATAATGAGGACAGTACAATAATAATCTAGGGGCGACAATCAACATGCTCTTCTCTGCATCTGTGTGTCTATGCAGCAATATGAAGAATATTGTGGCAGAAGATAAACATTATTAATAGCACAAGATAGGTATCAGAGGAGAGCATGAACCTGTATCTTATCTGTGTAGAACAATCTGACAAAAAATGTTAACACTACTCACAATCAGCTAACTACAGAATATCAATGAATAAAACATGAAAAAAATGGGGTTATTTCGAATTAACCCCCCAAATATTCAATATTAGCCTCCCAAATCTTTGAAATTGCTGTCAGCCCCCCCCCCCCCCCCCCAAAAAAAAAAAAATCTTTTTTTTAATCTTCAATATTATGACATTAGCCCCCCAAATCTTCGAAATTGATCTCAAGCTCCTCAAATCCTACTAGCATGTTGAAATAAGCCCCCTAGTTAAAATCTGGTTGAAATAGGGGAATATTTTGTTTATTTTAAATTTTCTGTCGATTTGCCAGCATACCTGTCTCACACAAACCTTAACTCGTTAACCACTTTAACTTATACCCGTTAAGTCCCCAAATCAGTTTAATAAAACTGAACCCAAACTTATCTGCACTTCCTCTTCACCAACATCTTCCTCAATGGCTCTCTTCAAGTCTAATCCCAAATTTGCATCGGATAGATTCCCGTTGGGGAAGATGTTAGGGAAGACCCTGGAGAATACGAAGTGAAAATTGAGTTTGGGTTAGGATTTTAGCAAACGAATTTGGAGTGTTTAACAGGTATATAGGTTTAAGTTAAAGTTGTTAATGAGTTTAGGTTTATGAGGGATACAACTAGCAAATCACTGAAAAAGTTAAATTAAACACAACATCCCCCCCCCCCCTGCGTTCTAACTAGATTTTGCCTTTTTAGGGATGGGGGGTGGGGGGGAGGTGGACTTATTTCAATATACTAATTGGATTTGGGGAGCTTGAGATCACTTTCTAAAATTTGAGGGGTTAATATTGAAATATTGAAGATTTAGGGGGGGCGGAGATAAATTTCAAAGGTTTGGGGAGCTATTTTTTTTTTTTTTTTTGGGGGGTGGGGGGGCGCTAACGTTGAAATAACCCAAAAAATGTGTTGCACGAAATGAACACTTTCTGATGGCAGATTTATTCGGTTTGATGGTATCAGCATTGATATTTTGAAGGTCCCTGATTGATTTGGCTCATGTACTGTGGTTAGCACATAGAGCACTATAAACTACTATTAATTTACTTTTACCCTAGAATTATAATTGGAAAGTAAAATTTTCAAACAGTAAACATCAGCTAAATCACCACCTTTCCCACTCAAGTACATGTGAAATTAAAGGAAAGCCGTTAGGTCTAGAGCCATGACATAACAAGCAGTCCGAGGGTGGAACTACTACAATAACCATGATTTCTGAGATACCATTTACTTTTGAGGCATTTTTTCGAGCACAGGGAGTTAAATCTCAACAATAAAACTAGTGAAGTTGTGTATAGCCAGAGATCTAGTTTACTTTGAAGGTTTTAAATATCGAATATTGCGGAAACATCGGATGGCCATAATTCATATCGGATTGCATATATCAGGGAAATATCAGGGATATGTGATAAATATCGGAATGCCATAATGGATATTTGCATACATAGTATAATGCACTAAAATGTAATCTCAACATACTTATTGAAATCTAAGCATACAAAATATAAATAATATACGTTTAGGATCATTAAACAACTTTGTAAAACAAATAGAAGTACAAACTAGCATTGTAACATTTCACCTACGTTTTTTTAGGCCAAAATGTCTTTTGACATAATGAAAAAATTATGATATCTCGCCCAAAAATTACCAAACGCGGTATATTATTTTGTGACAAGACATATAAAAGCATATATCAGTCAACATATTGGCCGATATATCAGCCATATCAGGGATATATCGTCCAAAATAGACAAAAAGCGGTAAAGGATATTTAGAGACCATAACGTGGCAAGCCCCGTAAAAGGATAAATCGGGCAATATATCGGCCATGTCGGGGATATTTAAAACAATGTTTCAAAGACTAGAAACAGAAATATAAAGAAAAATGAGAGAACAGAATCAGGGAACATCTGCCTCAGAAACAGAGTGATAGAGGTGCAACTTAAGCTAATGATAACAACAAATACAAACATTAAAGATCCAGAGTGTGTTTGCAGAAATAACTTCTTGAGCTGAACAATATTTTCTAATATACTGCTAGAAATCCCACACTTTATGTTTTCAGTACTCTTACTGTGTAGAATACTTGGATACTTCTTGGGCACTCATAACTCTTCAGTTCAAAGATTATGATTATAATCACCATTTTCATTGTTACCAGACTGAATTTTTTGTTCAGAAGATATCAGAAATCAGTGTGTACGAGTATCAATCTAAATTTATTTTGTTGACCTACTGATGGTTTTCTTATAATTAAGAACAAGAAGAGGAAGTCGGTGCATATATGCACACAAGTTCTCATGTACCTATAAGACATGGGTGTGTGCTCATGGGTTCTCAGAAGGTGCAATGGTGATAATTTACAGATCTGAACAATTTGGCACCCATGCATATCCCAATGTGCTTTAGGCACTTGAAAACTAAAGGGTTCCAAGTTATAGAAACAGAACAGAAATACAGAGAAAAAGTATTGTCATCTACCTTGCCACAGATCGGACAAAATTCACTCCTTTCCATCCACTCATATATACAGCCCAGGTGAAAATGGTGAGCGCATTTAGTAATAATTTTTGGATTCTCAGGAGTATATTCTGCAAAGAAAAGAGGTAAAAGAGTAAGAATAGTAAATATGACAATTGATGTTCAGTTACTGATCTTTCAAACACTTTCTTCAGTTGTCAAAAAGAACAAGAAAGTCTAGATTTTCACGAACAAGCAATCCCAAATACCCATGTTATTACTAATTTAAGGATTCACAATGTACATTTTTACTTATGCAAACAATAGAAAAACTTTCAAACATAGACTTCTGTAGATTCATGGATTTCAGTGACCATATGAGAATACCTTTTCAAAGGGATATCAACATGAAAATGAGAGAGATTAAAATAAATGGTCTACAGGTAGATGAAACGAGGGAAGGTCAGAGAGAAGCAGAAAGAGAAGAGAGAGGGACTGCATATGCTTAAGATTTTAGTAAAGTTGTAACTTTGCCATGTTTATATGCTTGCTAACTTGTGCATCAACCCACTAGAGACAGCAAAAACTAAAAAGTCAAAGTCTCCATCACAAATACCTGATATAATTATTGAAGATAGTCAGAATATATGCTTACTGGACGAATTTACGAATAACGTGTCAAATATATTATACACATTCAGCAGTAAGAGTTCATAAAACAATTTACTAATATTTATAAAGTTCTTTTTTTTTGGATAATCATATTGGGTGAGGAACAAACTGTGAGACCATACTGCTACCATCATCACAATGATAAGAAATGAAGTTACCATCAAGACAAGTAGGGCAGACATCTTCATCTTCTGAGGTAGCCAAAATGTAACCTGTACCATATAAACCTTTTGCAGATGTAAATCTCGCTGACTCAGAGCGGCAAGATTTACACTCTTCTTCTGCATCTGCACTGTTTTTCTTCTTCCCTGAACCCAGATTTTCCACACATGAACTACTACTGCTTCTAGTAAGCAATTGTGAATCCTCTTGTATATGGCTTGTAGATTTCTCACGTCTTGAGACAAGCCCATCACGTTGTAAACGGGAATACCTAGAATCTGTATCGTAAGGGGCAGGTCTCGGAAGAAGGTGGTGGGTCTCAGAGAAGGAACTGTCAGCTGATGGGTTACTGAGTCCTGTCGATGTCAGTGGTGGCACTCCTTGGGAAGATGAAGTGACTGCTCTCCCTTCAAGCCTTTGAAACATAAACTACAGAAAAGCATGACAATGAGTATAAAAGGATAGAAATAA
This sequence comes from Asparagus kiusianus, assembly GCA_022839385.1. Classification (NCBI taxonomy): domain Eukaryota; kingdom Viridiplantae; phylum Streptophyta; class Magnoliopsida; order Asparagales; family Asparagaceae; genus Asparagus; species Asparagus kiusianus. The sequence goes on along the minus strand of BQKN01066990.1, from coordinate 53,811 downwards.
TAATGACTTCATTATTGGACCATAATACTAGATTTGTGAAGACAATTCAATTCGGTGATCATAATTGAATGAACACACTCATCTTGATATCTATCCATTGAGTGAGATTCCAGAAATATCAATAAATTCATTGAGAATTAAATCTTTAAAATGTTACTAATATTTTATCCCTAAATTGTCCAGCTAGTTAAAGAAGCATTCAGATACTGCAGTAAAATAACTCTACAAATAGGTAATAGCTAAATCACAGCATTTTTATGTGGAGAGCTTTATAAAGAAAGCAAGCATAATAATGGAAAATTTCAAATTCATTGGACAGGATTCATATACCAGTTTCAAAATTATTTTATTGATTGTATGAAAATGTATTCACGCAAGAACGAACACCCATCACCCACCCACACACACTCATCACCCACACATGCGCATCCCCATATTTTTATTTGTTTGCATAAACTTAAAACAGAAGATGATTTAGATCAAAACAACTGGATCTTAATGATCAAACTGAGAAGAAGTTTAAATTGCATAGAGACAAATGAAAGTAGTTACCCCACTAAACAGCTGATGAAAGAAGTATCTGAGACATATGCAGTGTCTATAAATCGAACTGCTTGGATGAGCATATTCTTCAAAATCCTCCCCACATGGGCAGCAGCAAAATGCACCCATACTCCAAGTTCACTAGCAGATCTGAACATTAGATAAAGGTCAAGAAACGGAAACATCTAAAGGCAACAGAAGAAAGAAGTAAACTTTGAAGAGCATCAATATGGGTTCTAACTGAACAGAGACATTTACAATACCAAAAGATTGTACAGGCTCATTGCAGTTTTGTATCAATGTATCCTCCAAAATAGTGGTAGATGCAGGATCAAAATCATGAAGCTTGTTTTTATGAATAATAAAGTGCACTTCAGACCCTACATGCTAAGTGATGTGGATACAAACATCTGCCTTAGTCAAACATCAGTAAGGCTTTAAGCTGTAACCAAGTTCTTGTATAAAGAAGTTTATAGATCCACATTTCACAGGTGTATCCATGGCAAGACAGGCACAGATTTCTAGTAAACCCAGGAAAACTTGTAGGTTTTCATCTGTAATACTCTATAAAGGACATAGACTCACTCTTCTCAACTAGATGGTATAGCCACAGAAGACATGCACAGATTTCTAGTAAAACCAAGAAAAATTGTAGGTTATCTTCTGTAATACCCTATAAAGAACATAGACTGCTCTTTTCAACTTGACGGAAGCTAATTAGTTACTTAAAAAGGAGATATAATTTAGAGAAAAAGGTCACAATTTTCCTCATTTTATCAAGATATAAAACATCACAAGAAGGCAGTTCCTAAAACATCACAAGATTTATGCGATCGTGACGATAACGGCATGTTCCCAATGATAAATGGTAATCATCAAGACCCTATCTCTGCATAAGCACCACAAACCAAAAACAATATTCCCGTCCAATTCATATTGTGATCAGAACATGGAGAACCGGGTTTCCTACATTTTGACAAAATCTTCAACAACCTATTGCATTATCTCTGAATACTCTGAACGATCTAAAAGTTTTGGTATCTTAAAAATCTTCTTTTATCAGAACATGAATCAGTAACTATATGCTATTGTTACGAAAATGATGAACTCTAGAGTTCCAATGTTTTAAAAAAAAATTGCTCCCATTTCATTGAAAACCTGAATTCTAAGTACTCAAAAACTTTCAAAAGATAAGTGGATGGGGAGACCCTATCATCCAATCATGATAAGCAGGTGGGGAAACCATTGGTTGGGTTCATGACTTTAATCAGCTCATTGCAATCCTGTGGACCCTTTCCATCAAACCTTCAAAACCCTACAAAATGCATCTCTCTTTCAAACCAAATTAAATTCCAAAATAAGTTCATGAAAATGCAACTAATAGATAAGATGAAGGGCTCCGAAGTCACTCCCAGCATTGATGAACCTTCTAATCAGAAGCCACAAAATTAAAAAAACTCTACAGAAAGAGGCTCATTTTGTGATACAAATTACAGTTCCTCATAGAAATCAAGCTTACGATCAGAAAATGCAGAAAAAAATGAACTGTTCTCGCTCTTGATACAAAACTTGACGACCGTTATGTCAAAATCTCTTACTCCTTTGCGAAATGAACTAAATTCTAGTTTATTTAGGAACTAATTTTTTCCCATAGCTACCAAAATCTTGAGGACCCATCCTATTAAAACCCCTCAGTTTTCAAAAACCTACGAAACACGGTAGGCTCCTTCTGCCAATCAATTCAGTTCCTTGAAATTCGTTTTCTAATTCTCATTACAAGAAAAAGGAAAACTAGATTAACCTAAATTCTGAGCACCCATTTCATCCAAACCCTTAAAACTCAAAACCTTACAAAAAGCAGCTCCTTTATCAGAAAATATCCCACTCCACCCCAAGTTCATGTGATCGTGGTGAGAAAAGAGGAAAATATGAGCATCTAGTAACGCAGCGCAGAAGTGATAAACCTCGGAATCCACCAAGGGGTGTTCTCTGACTCCATAAAGAACAATCTTTGAATCCACAACGAACAATTTTCGAATCCATGAAGAGACAACCTCGAATCCACAAAGTAATATAAAAGAGAATTTTATTAATAAAAGTGATCTGATCTAAACAAAGTCTAATCCTAATAAGAACAGAATTCCAAAAAGAAAGAAACAATTTAAAACTACCTAAAAGACTCTATAATAAAGGAAACAAATCAATCCTAATTAAATCAAAATTGATTTTATTTTCTAATCTAAATAGACTCTAACATTAATACTAAAAATAAACTAAATATTAATTATTTTCGGATTTCTACTAATAACTGGTGATACTGATGAGATTCCAAAAATCTGACAATTCGGTTAGCTTTGTCTCTTCAAGATAGGCGATTTACATATATAATATATCAGAATCCACTTTCTGGATTAGAAAATATGATCGTCTCTTTCTAAAAATTAATAATATGTATATGCGCATTTAACTTGTGATTGTCCCAATCCTCCATGAAATTATCCGTTAAGCGTCCTATATCAGTCTCCACTTGTTGAAAGAAGCTTGACCCCGAGCTTATATTTGTTTGAATAGCAGCTTCCTTGATAAACATTTTTCTTCTCCTGCATCAATCAGCGTCCGCCTTATACTTAGCATTGATTTTCTCCATCAGTTCTTTTACCTTCTCAAGTAGGTCTTCTTCAGAATCAAACTTTTAAATGAATATTTCCCATATTATTTTAATATAACTGATGGCATGTGGATCTAAAGAAGACTTGACTCCTACAAATTATTTCCTTGTTCTTTTTATATTCTTGTGCCAGCAATTTCATCTCCTTTATTTTGGGTCATCCACTAAGCAATGCACATATATCATCAATTGCCTTACTCTCTATTTTATCTTTTTCCTCCATTGGCATAACAACAATATGTGCAATATCGCTCACAACCTCTTTGAGAATATCATGCATAATATCAGTCGTCATTAATATATCACCATCAACATCAGAAACCTCAAGATGAATCTTGATGGTGACAAAATCTTCTTTTTTGGTGGTAAGTATCTTGTTGTCTGCCACTAGAATAATCTTCTTCTTAGTAACCTCTGACTTAAATGCTTCTGATTCTATGATTGACATAATTGAAGAAGTCTTTGTTGTTCCTTCTTCGGTGCTCTTCCCAAATCCAGATTCTTTCTCAAAGATGAATTGATGTTTCTTAGTTTTTTCATAATCATAACTAGTTTGATAACTCTCTAAAAACATCCATGATGAAGGTCATTTGTCATTCTGTTCAAGTTCTCGCTCCACCTTCTTCTCTAGACGGACCGTGTCTGCTAAGATAAAAAAAATCTTTGAAAGACACCCGATATTGTTTGTAGTTAGAAGGCAAGAAACGGTCTCTCAATAATTTTTTCATGTTTGCCCATGTTCGAACTAGATCATTTCCTTGATGGTATCAATTTATCAATACTTCATCCCACCATGCAGATACTTGCCCTTTAAGTCTATAAACCACTAATTTAACTTTTCAATCTTCTAGGATTATCTCATACTCAAAATACTTATCCACTTCATCAATCCAATCAAGGAAATCATCAGCATGAAGCTTTCCATTGAATAATGATATCTTTAATCCTTTAGCATCATAATTGTCCCGTCGGCAGTCTTTGCGATCATAACCGTGGTGTGGGGCTTCATAGTCATTATAGTCGCTGTTGAATTCGTCCTGTGGAGTCCAATCACGTCGTTGGCGACCATCAACGCGATTTTGAATTCCTATCATGTTCAGACGCTCCATTGTCGACGCAAGTCGATCTACGGTAGTCTTAATCTGATGAGCATCGGTCTTCAACTCATCGAACTTAGTTTGGGAAATAGGGGTTTTGTCGTCTGCCATCGAATCGAAAAAACAAGTCTCTGAAACCAATTGACGCAGCACGAAAGTGATAAACCTCGAAATCCACCAAGGAGTGTTCTCTGAATTCATAAAGAACAATCTTCGAATCCACGAAGAGATAACCTCGAATCTACAAAGTAATATAAAAGAGAATTTTATTGATAAAAGTGATCCGATCTATGATGTTTACAATCCTTCTGCTTAAATAGAAAAAAAAAAGTCTACTCCTAATAAGAACAAAATTCCTAAAATAACGAAACAATTTAAAACTACCCAAAAGACTCCCTATAATAAAGGAAATAAATCAATCCTAATTAAATTAAAACTGATTTTACTTTTTAATCTATAAAGACTCTTAACTTTATTACTAAAAATAAACTAAATATTAATTATTTTGGTAAGTCCACTAATAACTGGTGATACTGATGAGATTCCAAAAATCTGACGATTCAATTAGCTTCGCCTCATCGAGATAGGCGATTTACATATATAATATGTCAGAATCCGCTTTCTGGATTGGAAGATATGATGGCCTCTTTTTAGAAATTAATAATATGTATATATGCGCATTTAGCTTGTGATTGTCCCAATCCTCCATGAAATTTTCCGTTAAGCGTCCTACATCATCTAGCAATGCAATTTATCACTGAAGAATAGAGCTTGAGGATTCAGGGCTTCACAAGAATTCTCAGCAAACGATCAGCTAAATGTTTTCCATATTTTACCAAAATACTGAGAATCAGTCGCATAAAAAATCACTCAAACACACTGAAAACCCACAAAGAGGAGACATCTTCCACCAAATCAATCCAAATGCCTCATATTTCCTCTATAACTTCCCATGACAAGAAAATGGGGCAAATTAGATTAGTTGTTCTCACATTTCATCTAAATCCTAAGCACCCATTTCTCCAAAACTCAAAAAAACCTAAAGAAAAGGCAGCTCTTTCAGCAGACAAACCTCCAATCCAACCAAACCAATGCAATTTCGATTGGAAAAGAGCATCAAAACACTGAGAACCCATTACGTCCAAATCCTTAAAACCAACTCAAAAATCCTAATAAAATAAAAAGGCAGCTCCTTCAGCGAACAAACATCCGATCAATCCCAAACTCATGCAATCGCGACGAGAAAAAAGAGGGTAAATTATAAGCATATAAAAATGCAAGTGATTAAAGAAGAGTGGAGGAGGTTAAGGCTTCAGGGGATCGAACCTGGAGACGCGACGCCAAATTGCAGTGAAAATCAGATGAAAGCAACGAAAAAGATGGAATTTTTTAGGGTCTTTCAGTTGCAGAGAAAGAGGAAAGGAGAGAGAGACTTGGGGATTTGGTGGAGCATCGCTGTGGTCTCAGTGGAGTCCATATTGTTTACTTTATTATTATATATATATATCTTTTTTTTGGTTTTTTTTCTCTTAAAAAAATTCCCCACTCGACATTTTTATCCATATCCGTATCTGTTACAAACCGGAGACTATTACTAAATATATTTTTATCCAATAACACATGCAAATGAATGCGGATAGATAGTAAACTATTCAGATTTGTGTCTAAGATACCTAAATACATACTCATCATGCACCCGTAATTATTTTTATCCTTAGATTTTTCCTTAGATTAACAAATTTGAAGTTTATTTGATGATAAGAGATTTGTTACTTTTCTTATATGGAATAAGAAGAACTTCATTTAAGTAGAATTGGAATTTGATAATTATCTCATTTGATGAATTTGTTTTACAAAGGTTCTATATGTAGATATACAGCCTAGCCTTATATGATAAAATACAATAAGGAAAGGGCTAATTATAAGGAATTTGTATCAATCACGATCAAATTTAATATTTATCTCAATACTCCCCCCTAAGCTAAGGGCGGGAAACGACCTAAAGCTTGGACCACAAAAAATCAAAAACGCTGAGATTCAAGCACCTTAGTGAGAATATAGGCTAGCTGGTGATGAGTTGAGATAAACTGAACCTGTAAATCACGACGGGCTACCTTCTCTCGAACAAAGTGGAAATCAATTTCCATGTGTTTAGTGCAAGCATGAAACACCGGGTTGGCCAACAGATAAGTGGCCCCAAGGTTATCGCACCAGAGAGTCAAAGAGGAGCGGAAAGAGATACCAAATTCTTGAAAGAGGGACTGTAGCCATGTGAGATAGGTAGCAGTGTCGGCAGGAACCTTATATTCAGACTCGGTGGAGGATCGGGAGACAGTGTGCTGTTTGAGGAAGGTCCAAGAGATGAGATTGGCGCCCAGAAAAATGGCAAAGCCACTGGTGGAGCAACGGTCATCCGGACATCCCGCCCAATCAGAGTCACAAAATAGGCCTCACACAAGAATGGAGAGTCTCGACATATGACTAGGCCATGGAACGAAGTGCTACAAAGGTACCAGAGGATCCGTTAGATGGTCATCCAGTGATCATTAGTAGGCTAGTGCATGAATTAGCAGACCTTGTTAACAGTGAAGGCAGGATCGAGATAAGTAAGCGTGACATACTGAAGGACACCAACCATCTGACGATACTTGGTAGGGTCCGAGAAGAGTGAGCCAGGTCCCTTAGAGAGAACTATGAAAGTAGAAAGAGGTGTGGACACTAGTTTAGCATCGAAAAGGCCTGCTCGTCGGAGAATATCAATGATGTACTTTTGTTGGGACAAAAGGAGACCGGAGCCATGGGGGACGTTCTTAATACCAAAAAGTAATGAAGAGAACCCAAGTCCTTGAGCAAGAACTCCAAGGAGAATGCAAAAATGACATGGGCAATATGGTCCGAGGTATTACCAGTGACAATAATGTCATTAACATAAACTAAAATAAATAGTTTAGTTGTACCATGGGCATATATGAAGAGAGAGGAGACAGTCTTCGAGCCAACAAATCCATTTGCCACCAAAGCCTGTGACAAACGATAGAACCAGGCTCAAGGGGCCCGTTTCAGGCCGTAAATAGATCGATGAAGATGGCAGACATGATCGGATCGAGATGGATCAACAAACCCCAAAGGCTGAGACATGTAGACGGTCTTAGTAAGGGATCCATGGAGGAAGGCGTTCTAAACATCTAGATGCCGAAGTCACTAACCTTGCGAGACGGCAAGAGAAAGAATAGTCTGGATGGTCGTCGGCTTGCCACCAGACTAAACGTCTCCTCAGAATTAAAACTAGGTTGTTGATGGAAGCCTTTTGCAACCAGGCGCACCTTATAGCGCTCAATGGAGTCGTCGGCCTTCCGTTTGAACTTATAGACCCACTTGCAACCTACAACATTCATAGAATTCATAACCAGGATTAGAGTCCAAGTGTCATTTTGAAGAAAGGCCTCGAAATCCACTTATTAGGAATAGCAAAGGACATCGGTTCATCATCATTACTAGCGGGGGACATTGTGCTAAGGGAGGGATGGAAAGAAAAGGACTTTGGGCTTCATATTCGAGCGTAGTTGCATGGGGGTGAGATTTAGTCGGTGGGGCAAGGGAACTAGGAGGGGCGCCTCGTATCGGGATAGGGAATAGGGATTCAGAGCTATTTGATAACAAGGGGGTCGAAGACGGAGAGGGAGGGTCCTAGGACTGTTGGGCCAAGATGGAGGGTAGCAAGGTCGAACCTCCAGCAGGCCCTAGTCCGGGTGGAGGTCATGACCACTGCCTGCTTTGGCTGAGGCAGGACCGGGCGCTAGGCTTCCTAGGCTAGCTATGCTGCCCAGGAGCTGCCCAAAGGACTGGATTGGAATAGGCTGTGGGGGACAAAGGCTGAGCAATATAGTGTATTTGGAGGGGAAGGTTCAGGTGCGGGACAGCAAAACAGAAAGGTGTGCTCATCAAATCTCACATGCCTCGCAATATACAATTTTTCGTATTAGGGTCAAGATACCGATAGCCATGGTGATTAGGACTATAACCAAGTAAAATGTACTAAGATGAATAAAAATCCATTTTATGAGAATTATAGGGTCTAAGGTAAGGAAAGCAATAACATCGAAAAACTTTGAGAAATAAATAATCTAGAATTTTATGGAAAATGCACTCAAAGAGAGATTTTGAAAGAGACACTTTTGAGGGCGTACAATTAATAAAGTAAACCACACGATCGAAGGAAAAGTGCCAAAATTTGTGCGGAACACCCGAATGAACCAAAAGGGAAAGGTCGGTCTTAATAATGTGACGGTTGCGATGTTCAACCGTTCCATTTTGTTCAAGGGCATGAGGACAAGAAATGTGATGCACAATACCTAATTGAGAAAAATAGTCTGTGATTTTGCAAAATTCACCACCCCCTCCCAATTAGTTTGAACCGATTTTAATTTAGTATCAAACTGATGTTCAACCATAGAAACAAATTTGGGAAAATTACCAAACAAATCAGACTTTTTATAAAGAGGATAAAACCATACATACTTTGAGAAGTGATCAACAAAAATAATAAAATATTTATGACCATCACTAGCTAAAGTTAAGGCAGCCCCCCAAACATCGCTAAAAACAAGTTCCAAAACCAAACTACTAATATAGTGACAAAGAAAGAGACAACTTTGACGATTTCCCTAACTGACAATCATTACAAAAATAATCAACCGAACTAGAGGAACAGGAAAGTGCATTTTTATTAATCATAGATCTAAGCAACTGTCCATGTGGGTGACCCAACCGACGATGCCAAATTGCAAGCGAGGCACATTCAGCCGAAAACACGGCAGGACTTATTGAATGAAAAGGGAATATACGAAGTGAATAAAGTTTATTTTCACTCGGGCCGGTAAGGAGGAGCTGTTTAGTAACTCAATCCTTCACAACAAAAAAATTAGGGTGACATTCAAAGAAAACATTATTATCAGTAGTAAATTGACGAATGAATAATAAGGCTTTCTAGATTGAAGGAACGTGTAATATATTAGGCATGAGAAATTTAGCGGACGGTGTACATAAAATAGATGAACCAATACGTACAATGTGAAGTCCTTTACCATTGCCAATGTGAAGTGTGTCAATACCTTGGTAGGCCTTCGAGTGATCAAGACCAACAACATCGGGAGTCACATGGTTGGTAGCCCTATATCCGGATACCAGAGGGATGCATTGGATTGCTGAGATGACTTGCATCACGCTTGAGTATAGCGAACGGTGGCTGAGGTCCAATGACTCATCGCTGAAAACACTAGAGAGCGGTGTGGTTGAAGCCTTGGCAAATATGACAACGAACCCCTGAGCCACTATTGTTCGCGTCGAAAGTTGTTTTCATTGCTGAATCTATTACACGTTTATCGATTACAGATTCAAAGTAAAATTAGTCTTTTTATAAGACTTTCTTACACAACGAAAATAAAAAAATACAATTCTCTTCAAACACACACAGAGGACGTTTATCACCCGCTGCTTATATAGGATCTTTGCTTGTGTCGGGGTTTATCCGTGGGCCACCACGGATCAGATCCTGTTGATCAGAATAAAAGATCAATGCTCTTGCTTCACAAAGGAAACAATCGCAGAAATAAATAATCTCAACCAAGCGAGATTACTACTCTTCTCGAGATGAAAACCAAGTTGGATCCAGAGGAAAGGGGAATGAGCCTCAAATCTCTCAAACTCTCCCTCTTTATGCTGAAGAACTTCGCCAAGATCTACTAGCCTCTCTGAAATTCGTCAGAACCTCACCCTAGCTCCTTTGAAATTCATGGCTCCCTTCAGATCCGCCTTTATGAGGGTGCTAGGGGTGTATTTATAGATTTTAAATGTTGTGCTTGTGGATAGGATCGAAGAACAATCATTATTATCCGTTTAGATGGGTTTTCGATTGTGTAACAACTTACATTTAAGGATAACCTCACATATTTATGGATGACCCCAAGGAGTTCTAGAAGCCAACCTTATTAGAAAATACATCGGGAGCTGACCTGAGCGTAAGTCACTTTGAAGTGACTCGGAATTTCCGAGTCAGTTTGAGGTGACTCGGATTTTTCGAGACAGTTTCTATTGTCTTCAGTATTTTGGCTTTAATTCTCTTGTCTCTCAGAATGAGGTGGTTTAAGTTGCATTGGAAAGCTGGCGAAGAGACCGACAACTTTTATCTTTTGAGATATTTCGAATCCAAAGTGAATCAAGGTCAAAATTTCAATTCTTCTCAAACCATGCATTCTAAATCTTGTTGTTGCTTCATTGCTTCGTATTTTCACGTGCTTGTTCCACTTTGTGCGCTTCTTCACCTCGCGCGTTCCTTTGCTTCCTTTTGGCATCGAATGATCCTCTCTTACTTGGATAATAGCATTCACCACCTTCTCTCCATTTCGAACTACGTGCGGGGACCTATAGGTAATTCTTGACGCCTACAGATACTCTCTTCAAAGTATTTTAGGCTTATTCTTTTATAGAGAAACCTAAAATATTTTGGATATGATAGGCCCACTCTTCAATTTTTAGACTTCTTCATCTTTCAGTCTATTCAGTATTTTGTCGAATAGCTAAAATTCTTCCTGTGCTGCTTTTATCATCTGACCATTGTCAAAATCTTAAATTAGAACTGGAGTGTTGGTTTCTAAATTAGCTCATGTCATTGGATCGATATTGAACTGGTCATCTTCGTCGGGAATTCGTATCTGAATCACGATTGAACTTCCAGGGATTATCCTTTGACCTGGAATTTTTCTGAGCCTTATTTCGATGAAATTATTGACGCATTGATCGGCATCGGCCTTCATTATAGTGCATTGACTAATGTTGACTCATGTTGATTGGCATTGACTCAGGACCGACGTTGATTTTCATCATCACGCATTGACCGGCATCAACTTTCATCATCACGCGTTGACCGACGTTGATTTTTGTCATCACGCGTTGAATGGTGTCAACTCGCATTAACCGACATTGACTTTAATCGTCACACGGTGACCGGCGTGAACACAGTTTATACTCATACGTTAAATGGATTTTATACAGTTTAAGCTCTTGAGGAGTTAGAGTAAGGAGGACCAGTTTATACTCGTATACTCCTGGGAGTTTCGGGAATTAGTTTAACCTCATGTACCCGTTAGAGGTTTTCGAGGAATTAGTTTAACCTCGTGTACCCGTTTGGAGGTTTTCGGGAATTAGTTTAACCTCATGTACCCATTAGAGGTTCTCAGGAATCAGTTTAACCTCGTGTACCCTGTTAAAGGTTCAAGGTGATGCAGTTTATACTCATATACTCATCAGAGTGTGGGAGTAGTTTAACCTCATATACCTGTTGGAGGATTTCATTCTCATTTGGCTTATTTTGCCGTCATGATACTGGCGTCAACCAATGCTTGAATGCTATTTTTTAGAGTAATACAAGCCTTGGTAGGGTGATGAACCCTCCTGTGATATGCACAGTACTTCGGATCCAAAATCTTGTTTGCTTCCTCCTAAATTGTAATCGGTAGTAGCTTGATTTTTTCTTGGCAAGGATGTACTTAAAGATGGCTGGAACTTCATCATCTTCGAAAGAACACTCCTTCTGGAACTTTAGATTATGAGTCCCTTATTTCCTCCAAGGTTGCTGTTGATGAATATCGATAGCAGTTGCATGTGCTTTAGCCACCGGTTGGTCTCTTTTGGCTTTCTTCCTTTTGAGAAAGCGTTCAACCTGTTCACCGTACAGTTTTAGCTCTTTTCAAGTTTTAGATGGTATGACCCCCAAGGCTTTTAGGAAATTAATGAAAAGATTATTGTGACATGTCTGCAAGATGACCTCCTTTGTGATAAGAACCTTGTAATTCATTGCCTTGTTGCTGAAGCTTTTGACAAAACTATCAAATGACTCATCATCCTTCTGCTTCTCATCCAAAAGAGCTCCGATCGACACTTCGGTGTCATCATCGAAGAAATTGTTAAGGAACGAGCTTTCCATGTAGTCCCAGCAGTTGATGCTCCTCGGCTTGAGACGTCGATACCAATCGAAGGCCGCCCCACGAAGAGAGCCCACGAATGACCGAATCATTATGGGTTCATTCTTGGAGATCACTCTCAGGTGGGACTTGAAATAAATTAGGTGCTGAGTGGGTGAGCCTTTCCCGTCACACGACATGAAGTTAATAGATTGAACTTCATCGTGTACGAGATTGAATCCCACTCTCTTGGATATGGACACAGAATGCTAATTCTCTTCACTTCTTGAGCCGATAGCAAGGCGTTAACCTTATCTTCCAGCTCCTACATCATCTTGTTGTCCTTGCCCACATCTTTCTTCAGAGGATGTCGAGAAAGATCAACTAAACCACCCTCAGCGATACTGAGGGGTGCAATTGAACCACCCCTAGTGTTACTGAGGGATACAATTAGGCCACCCCCAGTACTTTTAAGGGGTACATCAGCCATGATGACTTCGTTCATTTCTAGATCGCTGTCAACTGTGACATTCTGAGTGCGGTGACTAGATTCAGCCCGCTGACTGGACTCATGTGGTGGTTGAAGTCGTTGAGCTTGTAACTCTCTCATTTGTTGCATGATCAACTCCATCTCCATTTTTATTTCAGCTCTGAGTTCCTCTCGCTATCGAGCTAAAGCCTCTTGGAGTATTTGAGCCACTAGGTCGGGAGTGATTGTGAATGACTCCCTTGTTTCCCCCATGTTGGATATTGTATTACTAGAGGTGATTGCGGAGCAAGTATACGACAATTTGTCTTTCGAAGTCAGTCCTTTGTGCATCCTTGGGTAATCCCTATGTCCGATGGCTTCTAGCTAGAGCCGAGAGATTCGTTGGGTTATCCATGAATTGACTTTTCTTGTAGGAAAAAGTCGGGATTAGAGCCATTTGAAGCAATCGCAGACTTTTCTTTGTCAACCATGTTGATGCTGACTTCAGGAAATTCATCATCCTGGACGATGGATTTTCTCTCATGGAAACATCTTAGCTTAGGCTTCGACGCTTCGGTGATAAGTTTCTCGAATACTGAGACCCTTTGTAAAATGGTCCTAGGGCAGCTACATTTTGATAATACTGCCCTGATAGATCTCTCGCATGGACAGTGAGAGCTAGTTTCTTGGACAACCTCCTTTTAATATTTGTTCACACCCCCAGCCTGATGGTGCAGCTCATTAGATTAATCCATCGCTTGTTGGTGTGATGCCCTAAGTATAACGTTATCTTTTGATGGACACGTCTTCTTTTGGGGATGAAGAACCTTGTTAACATTCTCAGGACGATTTGTTGTCGCCTTTAAACAATCTAAGGTCGCATCAGGAGTCGTACGTTTAGAACCACCCCCTTGCGAGTGTGAGGTGTTAACAGGCTCCTGGGTTTCGATACGAACCCCCAGGCGATCAATGTAAGGAGTCCTCTTGTGCACGACGCACGGACATGTACAATGAGGTGCCCCGGTTTGTTTGGAGGCGGCAAGACACCTTTGAACGGTCTTTGGCTTGACGAGAGTGTTTGTACGACCCCCAGCCTGAGGAACTACTTGGGTTTTATTCACTGGAGCTTTGCCTCTATCTTCGTATGAAGGTCCGAGTTGGTCCGCCGTCGTAACCTTGAATTTCAACAGGTGAACGTTGTCGTGAGACTTCTCCGGAGGTGCGGGATTGACTAGAGTAGGAACACGACTCAACAGAAGTGAAGAAATAGCTGCAGGAGGCGAATTAGGTGCGGATACCTTATGGTGGCTTGGGCTTGGCGCGAGTCACCCTGGAGTGACTCGCACTTGGCTGAGTCACTCTAAAGTGACTCGGGATTTCTGATCTTTTCGGCCACTATTTTAGACTTTGGCCTCTAGACTTGGTGTAGTTTTGATGGTTTTTTGGTCACCTCTTCCTTCTTCATGCCTTGTGCCTTTTTGCAAAAGGGTGCGAGCATGTGCGGCACGTGTACGGCGCCTTTGGATACGCTCCTTCTGGGTTGAACGATTCATTTTAACAAGGATCCGTTCTTCTGTCGATGGCTTGGAGTATTTATCAGCAACACGCTGTTGAAGTGATTCAGTTGCTTGTCGCCTCTTGGACTCCAAGTTTGCATAATATCCAACCCCATCGACTTGTTCCACTGCCTTGGCGATTTGACGAGCTTAGTGTTGGCGTCGCCTATGACGAGCCCTCTTCGTCAGAGTTGGCGTACTTTGATTAGATAACTCCTTGATTGGAGGAGTCACTTGTAGCCTTCATCGGTGAATACGCCTCCTTCAAAGACAATATATTTTTGCATTTGCAGGGAGATGAGAATTTTGATAAAGACGAGGAGAAATATTCCTCGAACTTGGCTTCGTTGAACTCGTACTCAACCGTTGAATCAACCAGGATCTTGATCTTCGGTTGCGACACGACAGTCTTGACAACAAGACTGTTGGCTCCTACTGTTAGTATAAAATCTGGTACAAGGCAGAGAGTCTGATTTTCCCACCTACATAGCAGGAGCTGATCATGTTCTTCAGATTTTCCACCCCACCACTGAAAGAAAGAGCTTTGTCTCTTGTCTTAATCAATTGTTTCCACATCCATGAGTCTCCCTCTCTTGCATTTATATGCCAGATATCTCTATTTTTCAAATATGTACCATGGATCCATTTAATCCATATTAACTCTTTATTTATATGAATATACCATATACATCGCAAAGCAGATGCATAATTCCAAATAGGAGCAGAAAACAACCCCAATCCACCTTGATCCTTTCTTAAACATACTCTCTCCCATGACACAAGAGGAGTTATGAAGTTATGATCTAATTTAGCCCATAAAAATCCCCTGCATGATGCATCAACTCTCTGAACAACCTTGACAGGAAGGATAAAGTTTAAAGTCCAAAAAATTTGGATACCCAGTATCACACTTTTGATCACTTGTAATCTCCCAGCATACGAGAGATTTCTTTGTTTCTGCCAGGTATTGAATTGTCCCTCAATTTTGGTGAATAAAGGATTACAATCCAAGAAAGACAACCTCTTGGTTGCAAGGGGCACACCCAGATATTTGAAAGGTTGTTCACCCAAAGTAAAACCCAACAGATTATTAATAGAAGCCTTTGTTGAATCATCCACACCCCAAAGAAAATAGAACATTTTTTTAAGTTGGCTTCAAGACCATAATTCCTACCAAATTTTTGAACACATTAATGTAGTTTATGCACTGAGTAATGGTCTCCTTTAGAAAATAAGAGGAGGTCATCCGCAAACACCAAGTGTGTAATTTTAAGATTTCTAAACTTTGGTGGAATTTAAACATCCTGTCAAGTTTTAGAAGACCCATCTTCCTTAAGAGATACTTCATACCCAGGATGAAGAGATAAGGGGAGAGAGGGTCATGTTAGACCCTAGAGGGGGGAGGAGGGTGATTAGGATCTTATGCTAATCTAATCTGATTTTATGCTAATTAAAACTTATTAATTAATTATTCTTGTAAGATAGATATACAATATGTTATGAGCAAGAATATGTAATATGAACAAAGAGATATATCCTATATGCAAGAATATGCAATAACGTTTACACCACACAATATTGGTTTTCAACGCTCACCGATCAACGTTCATAATCTCATAACTAACACACCGGGTTTTCTATGCTTACCCGAAAAATGTTCACACCTCACAATACGGTTTTCTAGCCAACCGAAAACTCTACAATACATTTGATCTCTACGAGATCGTACTCATAATTAGGCACGAATACAACAAATTTATTCTCTACAATAGATGAAAACTCAATGTAGGTTCACACTCAATGGTTACAACTCCCCACAACCTAATTATACAATGTATACAAATACAATAAGCTCAATAGGTTGTGTGTGAACAAAGAGAAATAAATCAAAACTAAACTCAATATAGTTCTAGCTTAATAACAATGATAATTAAATATATAAAGAGCTAGAAATAGAGTTTATAAAACTTCTCAATAGATCAAGAGGTCGAGGGAGAATAGTTGGATGCTCAAACACCAATAGATGATTTTCTCAAGCTCTTGTGGAATTGGTTTCACAAAATCAAACTCTCAATTGCTTAAAAGCTTCTTAAACAAACTTTAAATAAAACTTAAACCCTTAATAAAACTCTTTGAAACTTGTTTTAAAAAACTCTCATTATTACCACTGGTAGTGGGGGATTTGAGGGTTTATATAGGAAGAGAAAACAACAGCCAAAACCTAAAGAAATCCAGCAAAAATCTCACAAAAACCAAGAAACAGATTCTGTACAAAACTAGCCATTTGACAGGCTGTCAGTCGATTGACGGGTGGCGCCAGTCGACTGATAAGCTGAGCATTGTATTCAAATACAAGCTTATCAGTCGACTGATAGATATTTTCAGTCGACTAAAAAAACTTCAGTTAATTGGTCAGTTGATGAAAACAGAACAGAGACTAAAATGAAGATACCAGGCATTTTTTTCAGTCGACACATCAGTCGACTAACTTCATTAGTCGACTGATAACAGGTTATTAGCCTGACATGGTTTTAAAAGTGAGTTTCAATGCTCTGTTAAAAATAGTACATAAATTCTAAAAAATATAAAAACTTTAGGAAATGATTATAGACATGATAATGAACATGCTACAAAGACTGGTTTTCAAAGAACTCTTCCCATTTGTAAAATATCATCATTTTACAAATAAGTCCAAAACATGAAAATGTAAACACATGAATTTTGACATTTTGGCTAAACCATGTTTTGAAGCTTTACAAAATGATTTTGTAGACTTAATAAAATATGTATATGATTATAGTTAAGTCCAGAAACTGAGAATATAATATTTTCATAAAATTGCATATTATATGCAATATATATTCTTAAACACAATAGAATATAAAACAAATGAAAATGTGAAAAACTTTATTTGTTGTTTCATATCTATATAGCTAAACCAAGACACAATAATAAATATAAAATATGTAATTTTATATTTGTAAATATGAAAACCAAAACTTGTGTTGTATATATATATAACTACATATATATACAAAGAAACCAATAAAATATGTGTGTATAAATGATTGAGCTTAAAGTACTTAACACACATAATATAAATACCTAAACTAAATTATACCCAAGCTATCTAGATCTTCGATGAAGCTCAACTTGGTGCACTTGCGGATGAAGCTTGAACTTGAATCTTTAACTTGAATTGCAAGGCTTCACTCCACGATTCCGCCAACCTCCATTGGATATGATCGTGAAAGCTCGATTCCATCCATCCTCCAACTCGTTGTTTATCTACAATAAATAAAAACACACAAACACTGGACAAACAACATTAGTGGTAAATTATTTGTTAAACATCATCAAAACAAAGAGGCCAACAGGTCACCTTGCCTTAAGCCACATTCACCTTTAAAATAACCATGGAGAGATCCATTAAGAGAGATTGAATAACTTGGTGAAGTGATACATATCATAATCCATTTGATCATAGTATCTGGAAAACTCAATCCAAGAAGCAAGTCTGAAATGAAACTCCAACTGATGGTATCAAACGCCTTCCTAATATCAATATTTATCATGGCTCTTAGAGAAATTTTTTTCCTGTTATAATTCTTGATCAGCTCATGAGCAAGCATGATATTGCTTGAGATTTGCCTCCCTTTAACAAAAGCATTTTGCGCATCACTTACAAGATACCCCATCATTATTTTCAATCTATTTGCTAACACTTTTGAGATGAATTTGTAAACACAATTACAATATTATATAGGTCTATAATCAAAGGGTGTTCTTGGACATTTATTTTTTGGAATAAGAGAGATGGAAGTTGAGTTCACTATACCTAGCAATTTTCTGTTTCTGAAAAACTCCTGAATAGCCAGAAAGATTTCCTCCCCAATGATTGGCCAAGAAGATTTGAAGAATGACATATTGTATCCATCTGGTTCAGAGGCTTTGTTCTCAGAAATAGAGAAGATTGCAGCTTTATTTCATCTTTTGTAACTGGAAAACCAAGAGCATTTGCTTGAGAAGATGTTAAGCAAGGCCCTGATTTAATGATACTCATATCTGGAGGGATAGTGTTCACTACAGTCCCCATAAGATTTTAGTAATATGTTATTAATTCATTCACAATTA
The DNA here is from genome assembly GCA_022839385.1 of Asparagus kiusianus. Taxonomy (NCBI): domain Eukaryota; kingdom Viridiplantae; phylum Streptophyta; class Magnoliopsida; order Asparagales; family Asparagaceae; genus Asparagus; species Asparagus kiusianus. Next base: position 35,386 of record BQKN01066990.1, on the reverse strand, counting down.
CCTCCCCATCAGTAATTTTATCTCCCAGATCGTTATACAGAACAACCACCCTATTGTTGTGCTTCTTGGATTTTGCTATATTATGAAAAAGACTTGTACACCTGTCACCTTGAAGATTCCATTTAATCCTGACCTTTTGTTGATAAAAATATATTTCACAATCTAGGAGATTATTGTATTTTGAGATGTATTCTTTCTCCTGAGATATAAGTACAGGGTTAAGATGATGAGCTTGCAGTTTCCTTTGAGTATCCTCCAAAGCAATTCTAGCTCTTTGCACTTGTTCACTTATATTATAGAAATGCTTTCGGTTTAAACCCTTCAGAGACTCTTTCAGCAGTTTAAGCTTTTTGCACACTGAAAATATTTTTCACCCTTGAATAGTTTCCTTCCAGGTATTAGAAACAGTGGACATATAGCTTGGATGTTTGGTCCACATTTTGAAGAATTTAAATAGCTTTTTTCCTTGCATACAATCTTCATAAATGCAATTTGAGCAGGAGAATGATCTGAGGAACTAGGAAGGAGAAATTTAGCATGACTAGCATTATAAGTATTTATACATGCATCATTAACCAATGCTCTATCAAGTCTACTCCAGACTCTAGAATCAGCTTCTTGTTTATTGTTCCAAGTGAAAAAACAACCAAGAGTTTTCAGATGAGAGAGCAAGCAATCTTCTATGAAGTCCCTGAAATCCTTAGTATCGGCCTCAGATAAATTTGAACCCCCTAATTTTTCATCACTGCTCACCATAACATTAAAGTCTCCACAGAGCAACCAAGGTGAATTACCAATACTTCGTTTAACTTGAGTGAGCTCCAGCCAAAGGTCTTTCCTTGCTTCAATTTGATTAAAGCCGTAAACTGATGATATGATACAGTTAACTCTCCCATCTACTGATTTCACCATACATGAAATTTGTTGATCAGAAGACAATAAAATTTGCACATCTAGAATATCAGGGTCCCATATGATTAGAATCATTGCTTTACCAGATCTCCTGACATTTGATGTCCATTTCCAACTATTTGCAATTTTCTTAGTTAATGCTGGCAACATAGTATATTTTATTTTGTTCTCAAGTAGAGCAATAAAAGAGGATTTATATTGATACAGGTGTTGCTTGACCAAGTGCTTCTTAGAGGATTTATTCAATCCTCTAACATTCCAGAATGTTAGGATTTATTCTATGAAAATTATTGTTCTTACCAAATTGGTACCTTGTCGAATAAATGATAGTATTTGCCTATACCATTGTTTTGGAAGCAATGTTTTTAACTCTATACCTATCTTATAAAGCTGAAAATTTGTATGTACAGGGAAAACACCTCAATGAGGTATGAATATAGTGCTAAAGGCACCTTACCGAAGAGGGCAAATTCTACAAAAAGAGTCGAAGTTTCTCGCGTTTCCAAGAAAGAATTGCTTGCCATCATCTACATTAATGACAGTGCAAATCATAAATTATGTATCAAGGTAAGCAAAATCCTTTTTTTCTCCTGTAAGAGAAGGATAAAATCCCATAATTAGCTTATTCACTCAGAGAGATCAATACATTACTACTGTTTGTTGGTAGATTGTATATTAGTGTATCAATAGTTTCTTGATCTTTATATGCCATTAGTTATTCTGAAGTATTTTCTTTTCATAAATTTAGGGAAGTTTCTCAGAAAATATCTGAGCATTAATTCAAGGTCTTTCGGGTTAGTCAAATGTTTAAACTGCTAGAATAGTACTCATTTTAGGTTCAATGCTTACACCAAAGAGTATTTAAAAGATAATCTTATTTCATTTTATGACTCTTAACACCATATTAACATTACCACTGTACAATTAATTGTTTTTACATGTTAAAAGACATATAACGTTCACCTCCTAGGATAGTGTTGGGGATTGTATAGTCTCCCCACCTACTACAATATACACAATTTCAAAGTCAACCAACAATCAACAAAATAGAAAACGACCACAATCAAGAAGAAAGAGCACTAAGATTTATGTGGTTCGGTCAACCAATTTCGACCTACATCCACGGGGCAACAATACAAGAAATTCACTATGTATCAGGGAGAACTACGAGAGGAACCACTTGACTCTCGTCTCACAATCTCTCAACATCACATACATAATCAACTCTCATATTTTCTCCAAAACCCACTCCTTTCAATCTTTTGGACGGACAAAGATTGTGAAACTCTCTCCTAATATTGTAATCTTTTGCATGGACAAAGACTACGAAACTCTCGCCTCTCGCATAATATTCTTGAATCAGGCTACGCCCTCTGCTAACCCTAGATTACAAGAATATTGGCTCACTCCCTTCTCCGCTTGGTTTCTCCTCCAACAATAGAAGAATATATATAGGGAAACAAAAACTCTATCTCTAGCCTTACTTCCTAATTAGAATAGGATTCAAACTCCTAATCATGATGAGACCCAATCTCCTAATCATGATAAATCTCTAATCTTATCCAACTCTTATGAAGTTATACAAAGAATCAAAGACCCGATCCCAACAGATAGCATTGATACAAATACTATGCTAATAGCGATGTGGAATCCTCACTGGGTGTACACGAAATTCGTTTGTCTTAGCATTCGTTTTTTCCCCTTCTATTAACCTGTTCTTATGGGTTTGATTTGAAACCTCCATTGGTAACATGAATTAACATAATTAACTGTATATATTATCGTTATTCAGCAATACATTTGTGCTTGACTCGGTCTCTATTCTACTGAAAATTGCCACATCTCGAGACTAGACAAAATCTAGTTATAGATTTTACTGCTTCTAAAACTTATACAATCTAAATATTTCAGATAAACAGTGTGTTGTACAAACGGTATGCTCTGATACCACTTGTTGCGCGCAGCGGAAATTTCGGCAGCACTTCGGCAGCACAACAAGAGAGTCAGATCGCAATAAGAATTCTTGTTTCTCAAAGGGAACAAGAATCTGAAGCTTATATCCTATCAAAGTAGGATATTAGCTCTTCCTCTCGTCAGCTCTAGGACTGCGCGTCGAGGGAACCTAAAAAGCTATTACAAATCATACAAAAGCAGTACAACCAATTTTTACGTGGTTCGGCAAATTGCCTACGTCCACAGGGCAAGGAGGGGGAGATCTACTAATAGAGGGAGAGAATACAACTAGGGTTTACAATCACTCAATCTAAACCCTCAAACAAACTCTCAAATCCCTCACACAATATCTCTCTACAAGGGGGATGCACAAAACCAAAAAAAAAAAAAATCTGTTTTTCTTCTCTTGAGTTTTCCTCTTGCTGCTATTTTCTCCTGCAGCCGCGAATGCACCCAGCCGAAAACAAAACCAAAGCTCCTGCACATCTCACGAAAACCTAGGTTCATCTATTTATACTTTGGACAAACGGGTGGGCCGACTTCTCTTCATTTGCACAGAAACGAAACCGCGTCACTTTGGGTTCTTTGTCCGCTGGAACAATTCTCAACCTCACAATTCACATGGTGTGGTGGCCCCCCCATAAATGCATTCACACAATTCTCTACCTCGGTGAAGTTTTCTCAAAACTGAGCCGACACCAAAGCATCCAAATATCCCACTTGTTGTGGCTAGTACGAACTCAATCCATAACAAGTCAAGAACCCAAACGAGAGTCCAAACAATCTCACCCCCATCAACTAATCCAAACCGGCTGCATCTAAAAGACTGCCTACGTATCCTCTTGCCCAAGGAATCAAGCCGAACGTAGTTCACCCAAATGGCCCCCAACGGCCTCAACATTCACGAATGTGCAACAAGTTTCGACAATGATCAAACTTGTTGCTCGGAACCACCTTAGTGAGCATATCTGCCGGATTATCCTTCGTGTGGACTTTCACGAATTCCACATCACCATCTTCAAGAACATCCCGAACGAAGTGATAACGAACATCGATGTGCTTCGTCCGCGCATGAAAAACCTGATTCTTCGCCAAATAGATAGCACTCATGCTATCACAATGTATAGTGACGGACCTCTGCGATATACCAAGTTCCTCCAAAAGTCCTCGAAGCCAAATAGCCTCCTTCACAGCCTCCGTAACTGCCATATATTCTGCCTCCGTCGTAGACAAAGCCACCGTCGACTGTAAGGTGCATCTCCAACACACCGGCGCACGGGTCAAAGTGAACACATACCCCGTCGTAGACCGGCGCTTATCCAAATCCCCGGCATAATCCGAATCAACATAACCAATGCATAGCTGCCCGCCTGTAGTGTCCCGCTCATAAACTAAACCAACATTGAGCGTACCTCGAATGTACCTCAAAATCCATTTCACGGCGTCCCAATGACCCACTCCTGGATCGTGCATGTATCTCGATACCATGCTCACCGCCTGTGACAAATCCGGCCTCGTACATACCATCGCGTACATCAAGCTCCCAACCGCGCTCGCATATGAAGTCTTCGACATCAACTCACGATCTTCAACTGACTTCGGTGAAAGACCAGCTGAAAGCTTTAAATGGGCTCCTAAAGGTACACTAACTGGCTTCGTATCCATGCTAACATGGAATCGCTGTAGAACCTTCTTCAAATAAGCCACTTGTGTCAAACAAATTCTACCCTTCTTCTTGTCTCTGCCGATCTCCATCCCTAGAATGCGCTTCGCCTCGCCCAAGTCCTTCATCTCAAACTCATTTGATAGCTGAACTTTCAACTCATCTATAGCCGACCTGGAACTAGAGGCAACCAACATGTCATCGACATAGAGCAACAAATAAATGTACGCACCTCCTTTCAACTTGCGAAAATATACGCAAGGATCAAACTGGCTCCGAGTGTACGAATGACCTAGCATAAAACCATCGAATCGCCTATACCACTGTCGAGGAGACTGTTTCAAACCGTATAGCGATTTCTTCAATCTGCAAACTAATTTTTCCTTCCCTGCAGCTCGGAATCGCAATGGCTGAGTCATATATATTTCTTCATCAAGATCACCATGAAGAAATGCCGTCTTCACATCCAACTGATCTAATTCCAATCCATACTGTGCCACCAAAGCTAGCAGAATCCGAATCGAAGAGTGCTTCACCACCGGAGAGAAAACCTCATTATAATCTATTCCTTCCTCCTGTGCATAGCCCTTCGCAACTAACCTAGCTTTGAATCTCAATGGAGTGCCCTCAATGCCCTCCTTCTTTGTGTATACCCACTTGCAACCAATTGCCTTCCGCCCCTTTGGAAGCTCAACGAGCTCCCATGTATCGTTCTTATGAAGAGATTCCATCTCCTCCTGCATAGCCACCTGCCACGAATCAGCCTCCGAACTCTGTTCGGCCTCTCTGAATGTAGTAGGTACTAACTCATCGATACTCTCCACCGGAAGTGCATACGCAACTGTGTCGGCATACCGTGCTGGCATCTGTATGTTTCTCCTCTGTCTCCGAACTGCAATAGAATCCTAAACCTGAGCCGTCGGTTCCTGATCCTGCACATTTGTACTTGTATCCTCTGTGTCACCGTCGTGCTCGCCTGACGTCACCTCAGTCGGCACCTGCATGGATACTGTACCATCTGGACAATGTGGAGCTGCATCAATCTCCACCACCTGCGATATCTCCTCTGTCGGGTCGCTCTCCACCTGATGAGAGCTGGGAAGCTTCAAGATAGAAGCCTCATCGAATGTGACGTCCCTACTCAGCACAATCTTCTTATCAACTGGATTCCAAAGCTTGTATCCCTTGACACCACGCTTGAATCCTACAAATATGGCCTTCCTAGCTCGAGGTTCCAATTTATCAGTTCTAACATGATAATATGCAGGGCACCCAAATACCTTGAGCTGGTCATAGTCATGTGCTGGCTTTCCCGACCACATCTCCATAGGGGTTTTCCCCTCAATCGCAGATGAAGGCAGCCTATTAATGAGGTGGCTCGCATATGTAAGTGCCTCAGCCCAAAAGATCTTCTCCAAACCACTCTGCGACAATAAGCATCGGATCTTCTCCAGTAAAGACCGATTCAACCTCTCTGCCACCCCATTTTGCTGCGGTGTATGACTAACTGTGAAGTGTGTCTCTATGCCCTCGTCTCGACATAGCTGCTGAAAGGGGTCAGAAGTATACTCACCACCGTTGTCGGATCGCAACGTCTTGATCTTTCTCCCAGTCTGCAGTTCCAATCTCTTCTTCCACTCCACAAACAAATCTAGGACTTCATTCTTCTTCGTCATGGTGTACACCCAACAACGCCTAGAATAGTCATCTACAAAAGTGACGAACCAATGTCGACCACCAAGTGATGCAGTCTTGGTGGGACCCCAAACGTCTGTGTGCACGTAGTCCAGGATGCCCCTCGTCTGATAAATGGCAGTCCCGAACTTCACCTTTGTCTTCTTGCCAAGAACACAGTGCTCACAGAACTCAATCTTCTCACTCTTGGCTCCCTTCAGTAGTCCCTGCTTGCACAGTGCCTGCAGTGACTTTTCACCTGTGTGCCCCAACCTATAGTGCCAAAGTCTGCTCATGTCCGCTTCTGAAATAGCCGAAGCAACCTGGCCAATCTCGGTGCTTCCCTTTAGATAATACAAATTTCGATTGCGGACTCCCCTCATCACCACCAATGATCCCTTAGTAACTTTCGCTACAGCGTTTTCGAAAGTCACCTTGAATCCCTTTGCCTCCAAAGCTCTAACCGAGATAAGATTTTTCTTCAATTGGGGAACAAATCTCACCTCCTTCAACTCACGAACTACTCCATCGTGCATTCTAATCCGCACGGTACCTATCCCACAAACGCCACAGGATTGATCATTTCCCATGACAACAACACCCCCATCGACTTTCTCAAAAGATGCAAACCAGTTTCGCCTAGGGGTCACATGAAAGGTAGCGCCGGAATCAAGCATCCAATCTGATGCATCCACATGGTTCACCTCCGGAGTAATCAGTAGAGAAAAGCACGAATCATCGGAATCATCGCCTTTAGCAACGTTCACCTTATTGGCCTTCGGGCCCTTTTTCTTGCCATTCTCCTTCTCCTTGAGCTTTGGGCAGTCTCTCTTCCAATGTCCCTGCTCCTTGCAGAATGCACATTGGTTCTTTGTTAATTGGTGGCGGCCTCTAGACTTTGACCTTCCTCTATTACCACCTTTCGGATATGGGCTTCTACCTCTCGTCGACAAGGCCTCGCCTGAAGTACTAGCGCGGGAAGTCTCCTTATCCTTCCTCCTCAAATCGTAGTTCGTCAAAGCGTTAGTCACTTCACTATAGCTGATAGAAGATCTCCCGTTCAACAAAGTGAGCACGAAGGTATCATACTCCTCATCCGGTAAGGAGCCCAACAAAATAATCGCCTTGTACTCATCCGTTATCTTCTCATCAATATTTGCCAAGTCCGACAACAACTTAGTATAGTTGTTCACATGAGCCGCAAGCGAGGTGCCTCTGGACATCTGGAATCTGAATAACCTACGCAGCAAGTGCAATCGGTTCTCAACACTCTTCGTAAGGTACTTATTGTTGAGAATTTCCCACATCTTCATCGCAGACGTCATCCCAATCACATCATATTTCAGCTCCTGTTCCAAACAGGACCTGATCACCCCACAAGCGTTCCTATTCATTTTATCCCATATCACCTCATCATATTTCGGTGGCCTCTCGTGGACCATGATGGTCTCTTCCAAATTCTGAGCGTTAAGCGCATCTTGCACGTCGCTCATCCACAAACCAAAGTTGATTTTTCCGTCATATTTCACCACACTAATTTTAGTGTTCTGAAAACCAACTTGAACCGTACTCGCCATTGATTTGCTGCTTTCACCTTCTTCTCCCATTGCGAACTAACTCCAATTTGTAGAGAAAGAACAAATTTGATAAAATTAGGAACCACCCAACTGAACCCTAGATCGAATTCCAAATAGATCTCCTATCCACACGAGGAAAGCGAAATCTCCAACGGCAACTCCTAATGTTATCTCCACCGAAGCCGAGAACTCCAAGAACTAAGCTTCACACAAAATCTTCCTCCACCAAATCCAAAACACCCTAGATCTGAAATCTGGGCTCTGATACCACTTGTTGTACAAACGGTATGCTCTGATACCACTTGTTGCGCGCAGCGGAAATTTCGGCAGCACTTCGGCAGCACAACAAGAGAGTCAGATCGCAATAAGAATTCTTGTTTCTCAAAGGGAACAAGAATAATCTGTTTTTCTTCTCTTGAGTTTTCCTCTTGCTGCTATTTTCTCCTGCAGCCGCGAATGCACCCAGCCGAAAACAAAACCAAAGCTCCTGCACATCTCACGAAAACCTAGGTTCATCTATTTATACTTTGGACAAACGGGTGGGCCGACTTCTCTTCATTTGCACGGAAACGAAACCGCGTCACTTTGGGTTCTTTGTCCGCTGGAACAATTCTCAACCTCACAATTCACATGGTGTGGTGGCCCCCCCATAATAAATGCATTCACACACAGTGAGCAGTACCAGCTAATCAAGAAGTTGAAGCCTTCAGATACTGGAATCTCATTGGAGTCTTTATGCAATGTTCTCGGTGATATCAAATGCTTTAATGTAGAAGAGGAAGAAGAGAAGAGGATGCATCAGTACTGGCATAATTCTTTGAATGGTTATTTATTGGGTCAATTTCAGAAACACCCTTAACGTTGAGGGTTTGCAGATAACCCCCTTAACTATTCTATTTCAACAGACCCCTTGAACATTGAGTGGTTTTGCATATATTCCCCCTGAACTCCTTTTATTCCACTAAACATCTTGAAGATTTTTCACTTTAGATTCCAAAGTAACACCCTCAAGTCTAATGTGTCACATGCCTTGACATAACTAAAAAAAGATGAAAATACTCCTCAGTCCTTAAAATATCACTCTTTTTATCTGTTAAATTTTTTAACGGCTGAGGGTTATTTTCAACTTTGATCTGCAACACCCCCAAAGTTTTGGGGGATTTCTGAAATAAAACCTTATCTATCACTACGGAAACTTCAGGTAATTGTAACTTATGCACTCATTGTTACGGGGCTAAAATTGCTGCCAAAGATACACCGAAAGTTTTCAAGTACTGTAGAGATAGGGAAATGCAGAGGAAGCAATGGGGGAAAACACCGGAGCAAGAACTTGCAGAAAGGAGGAGGCTTGTCAGGGATATAGTATGCTATTTACAATCAATCTTCATCAATGTATATTTTAATTTGGGTTAATTGGTTCCTATCTGTCAAATTTCCTTGCCACTATACCAAAATTCTGAAGTTCTAGCAAGAGTTTGAGGGTTATAATTGTATAATCCAATATGCCTCATTAGGTTGACCTCTCTTGCAAGGTCTCAAAACTGGACTCGCGGGAGTGTACATACATTCAGGCACACCAACACGCATATATGTGTTGATGGGAAGCGGGGTCCATCCCCATGATGAATTAATATGGATTTAATCCATGGAGATTTTTTGGTTGACTACATGCATGCATTGATAGATTGTCTTTTCCCATGCATTGGGAAAAGGAAGGGTTAGTCTTTGGACTTCCCCATGCAATGAATGCGGTGTACCCAAGAGGCATATCCTCCCTATAAATAGAGGGGAGGTGATGAAGGTTGAAAGCAAGAAGCAAGAAGAAGAACCACATATAAATTTATAATCCTCAAGTGAGTTTGAGAGAAAGTTGTAATCCTCAAGTGAGAGAAAGTGATCCTCAAGTTAAGTTATACCAACTTGAGAGAAGACCATTTGTAAACTTTCATTTGATTATAGTGGAAACGGTGAAGAAGGGGCGGGTGAGGACGTAGGCTCAATTTGAGCTGAACCTCGGTAAATCTTGTGTGTGCAATCTCTCTATTTCTCTATTTTTCTCTTCTATTTTTTTTTGTTCTCATCTCATCACAAAGACGGGAAATGTCTTGTTGTACTGTTAATTTCCCAACAGTGGTATCAGAGCAAGGTTGCTAATCTTCTTGTGTTGAGATGGAGACTCCCGTCGGCGGCGTTCGAATGATCAGTTTGAATGGCCACAATTAGATGATATGGAAGGCAAAGATGATGGATCTTCTATATTGCAAGGACCTCTATGCGCCAGTTGAAGGTGAATCCTCCAAGCCAGAGTCCATGACGGCGGATGATTGGAAGAAGCTTGATAGGAAAACCATTGGCACCATTCGGTAATGGGTGTATGACACTGTATTCCATCATGTGTCAAATGAGACTTCGGCGAACAACTTGTGGAAGAAACTTGAAGATCTCTACGAAAGAAAGACCACCGGCAACAAAGCTTTCTTGATTCGGAAGCTTGTCAATCTCAAGTTCAAGGAAGGTGATTCTATATCTGAACATTTGAATGAAATTTAAAGTATTGTAAATCAACTTGCAGTCATGAAGATGGTGTTGGAAGATGAGCTTCAAGTACTTCTTTTGCTTAGCTCGTTACCAGATAGTTGGGAGACGTTGGTGGTGTCTCTTAGCAACTCTGCACCTGATGGAGTTGTATCCATGAACCAAGTTACAAGCAACCTCTTGAATGAAGAAATACGAAGAAAGTCATCTGGATTCTCCCATTCTCATGCTCTTGTTATCGAGAACAGGGGGAGGAGCAAATATCGACAGCCTTAGAATCGAGACAAGTCAAGAGGAAAATCAAAGGTTAGAAAGGACATTACTTGCTATCACTACGGGAAGAATGGACACATAAAACGAGAATTCCGCAAGCTCAAGCGAGAACAAAAGGAAGGAAAGACCAATGAAAAACAAGAAATGAATGAAAGTGCAGCTGTTGTCATGACAAGGAAATTGTGCTTTTCTCGGCATGTGAAGAAGACTGTGTAAATCTCACTTGCCAAGACTCGGAATGGGTGATTGATTCTGGTGCTTCCTACCATGCTACTCCCCAGAAGGACTACTTCACTTCGCTTCGTGAAGGTAATCTTGGAATGATAAAAATGGGTAACAAAAACTCTTCTCAAATTCTTGGCATTGGAAATATTTGTGTTACTACTAACCTTGGAACAAAGATGGTTCTAAAAGATGTTAGATTTGTGCCCGATCTTCGTCTTAATCTTCTCTCCACCGGCAAGCTTGATGAAGAAGGATACACAAGCAGCTTTGGTAAAGGATGTTGGAAGCTTACCAAAGGATCACTTGTACTAGCGAGAGGAAAGAAGTGTTGCACTCTCTATAAGACTCAGTTTCACTTAGAGAATGATGAACTTGGAACAGTGGAAGGTACCTCTATGGATTTGTGGCACAAACGGCTTGGCCACATGAGCGAGAAAGGGCTACAAACTCTCGCAAGGCGACAACTACTTCCATCCATGCAATGTATAACACTATCCCACTGTGATTACTGCTTGATTGGGAAACAACACCGAGTATCTTTTGTTAAAAATTATAACAAAAAGAAAACTGGCATATTGGACTTAGTCTATTCGGATGTATGTGGACCCATAAATAAAAAAACTTTTAGTGGTGCCTTATACTTTGTGACCTTCATAGATGATGCATCTAGAAAGGTGTGGGTGTATGTCATAAAAATCAAAGATCAAGTCTTTGAAGTTTTCAAAGACTTTCATACTAAAGTTGAAAGAGAAACCGGAAAGCTCTTGAAGTGTATTCACACTGATAATGGTGGCGAGTATACTTTAAGGATGTTTGAAGACTATTGTTCTTTTTATGGCATTAGACACCAAAAGACTGTTCCACACACACCACAACACAATAGGATTGCAGAAAGGATGAACCGCACAATTGTGGAAAGGATAAGGAGTATGCTATCCTTATCTAAATTACCAAAAATATTTTGGGGAGAAGCAGTGCGAACATCCTACTACTTGATAAACATGTCCCCCTCGGTTCCCTTGGATGGAGATATTCCAGAAAGAGTTTGGAGTGGAAAAGATATTTCATATTCTCACTTGCGGGTGTTCGGGTGCAAGGCATTTGTACATGTACCTAAGGAGAAAAGAACAAAGCTTGATGATAAAGCTATTCCTTGCATCTTCCTAGGATATGGAAATGATGAATTTGGGTATAGGTTGTGGGATCCTAAAAATAAGAAAATTGTGAGGAGCAGGGATGTTGTGTTTTGTGAAGATAATACACTTGGTGATTTTGAAAAAAAAGAGGAGCCACAAAACACTCATATCATCCCAGATCCAATCTCTACACTAGTTGTTTTTCCTTCTCCCATGCTTGAAAATAGTGATTTTCAAGATGTGCAGGAAGAAGAAGAAATTGTAGGTTCCCCAGGTTTTAATCAGGGGGAGCATGAACATGCAGAGCCACCATATATGGATCAGCCACAAGTACCTCAATTGAGATGGTCAGAGAGAGAACGACAACACTCAACAAGATACACTACTTCATAGTATACTATGATAACAGATGCAGGTGAACTAGAAGTTTCCATGAAGCACAAGTTCATGATGATCGTGCAAAATGGAAAGCTATGCAAGAGGAGATGGATTCTTTGCATAAGAATCACACTTATGACTTGGTGGAGCTACCTAAGAACAGAAAAGCCTTGAAAAACAAATGGGTGTTCAAAATCAAGAATGAAGGAAATGGCCAAGTCACGTACAAAGCTCGCCACGTGGTGAAAGGTTTCAGTCAGAAGCAATGTGTTGACTATGAAATTTTTTTTTCTCCTGTTGTAAAGATGTCTTCTATTCGGGTTATTTTTGGTCTTGCTGCTTCTCAAGACCTTGAAGTTGAGCAGTTAGATGTGAAGACAACATTCCTCCATGGTGATTTAGTAGAAGAAATCTATATGGAGCAGCCAGAGGGTTTTAAGGTAAAGAGCAAAGAACACTTGGTTTGTAAATTGAAGAAGAGCTTGTACGGTCTCAAGCAGGCACCGCGACAGTGGTATAAAAAGTTTGATTCTTTTATGCTTGACCATGGGTACAAAAGAACATCTGCAGATCATTGTGTTTATGTCCAAAAGTTCTCGGATGATGATTTCATTATTCTCTCTCTATATGTTGATGATATGCTTGTTGTTGGAAAAGATAGGTCTAAAATTGATAGGTTGAAGAAAGAGCTGAGCAAGTCTTTTGATATGAATGACTTAGGAGCAGCACAACATATATTAGGAATGAAGATTTCTCGAGACAGAAGTGCGAGAAAGTTGTGGTAATCACAAGAAAGATACATTGAACGTGTTCTGGAGAGGTTCAATATGTTGAACTCTAAGCCAGTCACCACACTGCTAGTAGCTCATTTTAAACTAAGTACACAACAAAGTCCTTCAAGTGAGAAGGAGGAGGAGGAGATGAAGAGCATTCCATTTGCCTCGGCCGTCGAAAGTTTGATGCACTCCATGGTTTGTACAAGACCCGACATAACACATGCAGTTGGAGTGGCAAGTCGTTATCTTGCCAATCCTGGTAAAGAATATTGGGAAGTAGTAAAGTGGATCCTAAGATATCTTATAGGAACCTCTAAATATTCTTTATGTTTTGGAGATGGAAAACCTATCTTGGAAGGCTATACTGATTCTAATATGGCAGGTGACTTGGACAAAAGAAAGTCCACATCATGATACTTATTTACCTTTGTAAGGGGAGCAGTATCATGGCAATCAAAGTTGCAAAAGTGTATCGCTCTATCCACCACAGAAGCTGAGTATATCGCTGCTACAGAAGCCAGCAAGGAGCTCTTGTGGATGAAGAATTTTCTGAAGGAGTTATCTCTCAAGCAAGAAAAGTACACTCTATATTGTGACAGTCAGAGTGCCATTGACTTGAGTAAAAATGCTACCTATCACTCAAGGACAAAACATATCGACGTACGCTTTCATTGGATTCGTGATGCTTTGGAGAATCGTCTTATGCACATTAAGAAGATTGATACAAGCCAAAATCCGTTTGACATGATGACGAAGTCTCTACCAAAAGAGAAGCATGACCTCTGCCGAAGAAAGGCAGGTATGACAACTGTTTGAAAACTTTCTCCTCATGAGGATAGATGGGTAGATTAATGGGAAGCGGGGTCCATCCCCATGATGAATTAATATGGATTTAATCCATGAAGATTTTTTGGTTGACTACATGCATGCATTGATAGATTGTCTTTCCCCATGCATTGGGAAAAGAAATGGTTAGTCTTTGGACTTCCCCATGTAATGAATAAGGTGTACCCAAGAGGCATATCCTCCCTATAAATAGAGGGGAGATGATGAAGGTTAAAAGCAAGAAGCAAGAAGAAGAACCACATACAAATTTGTAATCCTCAAGTGAGTTTGAGAGAAAGTTGTAATCCTCAAGTGAGATAAAGTGATCCTCAAGTTAAGTTATACCAACTTGAGAGAAGACCATTTATAAACTTTTATTTGATTATAGTGAAAACGGTGAAGAAGGGGCGGGTGAGGACGTAGGCTCAATTTGAGCTGAACCTCGGTAAATCTTGTGTGTGCAATCTCTCTATTTCTTTGTTTTTCTCTTCTTTTTTTTTGTTCTCATCTCATTACAAAGACGGGAAAGGTCTTGTTGTACTGTTAATTTCCCAATATGTGTGTGTACACACAAGTGCGCACACACAAGCATATAAATATAAGGAGGGAACTTGGTATTAGATAGTTCAAATATACTTAGTAGTGATGTGGCCGAGTTTAGCCAGTCATCTTAGTGGTCCCCACTTGAAAATGATTCTCTCCAACCAATGTGCAAGTAGTTCCCCTTCGAATGTGTGGATGAGAATGGACCACCTCACTATTAATGAACAAAGATGGTCTTCGGTATCATGGTTATCCATATTCCTCATATACAGTTCTGTTGTAGAAATTGGTGACCATTAGAATTTTGAACCTGGATTGTTGTGATACTATATCAAAGAACTCTGTCACGGCATCAAAACTTTGAAAAGTGAAATTGTGGCATTGGTTGAGTGTGTTATAATTTTATCTCTCACAATTATATCATTATTTATGATCCATAACCTCTTATTAACTATGCACCTCTTCATTTTCTCAAATTATTTGGTCATTCACTAGAATATATTAATAATTTATTATGATAACAAAATTTGTAAATATATGATAATTTATTATAAATAATTATTAATTATATAAAATAGTAAAAATCATTTATTTAATAAATGAGTGCACCTAATTATAATTATTAATAATAATATAAATAGGGTTACTTCTTTATATTGCAAAGAATATTACCTTGTTCGATAATTAATATCATCTTAGTAATAAAAATTTGGACATTATAAATTAAAAATATTTTTATTTTGAAAAATTAATTTATATAAAAATATTTAGATCCATAGAATTTATGAGACATATACTTTTCTCTTCTTTTTTCCAAAATATTTGGTCGCTCCCTAGAATATATTAATAATTTATAATGATAAAAAAGAATAAATATATTATAATTCATTATAAAATAATTACTAATTGTAATAAAATAGTAAAATTATCTATTTAATAAAATATTGTACATAATTATAGTTATTAATAATAGTATAAATAGGGGTTGATTCTTTATATTGTAAGGAATATCACCCTTTTCAATATTATAATATCATCTTAGTAATAAAAATAGAAAAATTTGCTTCAAGGCCCCAAATTCTAAGTTCTATTGTGCCCCAGCCCCTCCAACTTTCACCAATGTGCTGCAGCGCCTGTTTTTTTTAAAAAAAATTGTGTCCAGACCCCTCCAGCTCACCTTCCCCAAGTTCCAATGCATTTTCTTTCAAAATCCTGATTTTACCCTCTCCCCTACACCTCCCTCCTCCTCCTCCTCAGGTCCCCCTCTGCCCCTTCCCCCACCTCCCTCCCCCGCTCCGTCGCCTCCCTCCCCCAAGCTCCTCTGCCCCCTCCCCCACCTCCCTCCCCCGCTCAGTCGCCTCCCTCCCCCACCTCCCTCCCCCAAGAGCCTCTGGCTCCCTCCCCCGCTCCGCTGTTGGCACCTTCCCAAGCGCCTCCGCCTCCCTCCCCCGCTCCGTCTCCCTCCCCTGCTCCGCCGCCGGCGTCTTACCAAGCACCGCCGCCTCCCTCCCCCGTTCCGTACAAAGTGAGCACAACTATAGGGTGAAAAAGAAGAAGAAGAGGGCGAGTGAAGAGCACATGAGGTAATTTGAAACGCCGAGGAACTTCGCATGGGCGGTGGTGGACATGGGGCTTGGCGGAGATGCTGGACGCGGTCCACGTGCCAATGGGGGAGGAGAAGGAGGTGCCAATAAATATAAATGGTTTAATTATATCAATAGTGTTACTTAAACTAATGATTACATTATTATTTAATAATTATACTCATAAATAAATTGTTTAATAATATAATAATAGGCTAATTTAAATAACTATTAAATGTATGGTAATAATAGTATGAGTATTAATTATAGTATAACTTAAAAAATGTTAATCATAGTGCAATTAAATAACTTTGTAAAATTTTTATATATAATTTATTAAATAATATAATATTAAATACAACAACATGTCCACGTGCAAAGCACGTGCATTATACTAGTTTTAATTAAATTATTTTAATTACATTTACTAATTAATTATATTTTGTCATAAAATCTTCAAATTGCATTTACAACAACAATTTTTTTAAATAAACATTGTATTTCATTTGTATTTGCTTGCATGTTGACATGGATGTGAAAGTTATTTGCCAAAAAAAAGAGTAACTTACAAATTATCATTTCACTTTTGAATTGCCAAGCACCCCCTTAATGTTGTATTTACTTATTTGGGATTTATTCAAAGTTTTGACTTCTTGATTTCATGTTCTTTAGGACATTTAAGTCCAAAGTTTAAAAGCTTTATGGTATTTAAGTGTCAGTTTTATAATCTTTTAGGCATTTCTCAAAACCTAAAATTTAGAGTAAATTTCACAAAAAACCTTCCCAAAAATCTTTTTGGATGTTTTCCATGAAACCTCCTAAACTTTATTTATTCCACTAACCCCCTATAGTTTTTCTATGAAGCCCTCAAGTTAACTTAGCCATGTCCAAACGGCCCGGTCCGAAAAATCGGGCCCGGGCCGGACAAAACCAGAGCCTGGACCCGGACCCGGTTGGCTCGGCCCTGCGCGGGCCAGTCATCAAGCCGGGCCGGTTTTTTTTGTTTTTTAAATTAAAAAAATCTTTAAAATTTTAAGAATACATAGCCAAAATTTTAAAAAAATTAATAAAAACAATCATATTATTAATCACTTGTAATTACATAATTTACAAATACAAAAAATTATAAAAATTAAAATGATAAAAATAACTTCTTAATTTATTAATAATCAGTTAATCATCTACAATTATAAATTTATTTTGAAATTCGTCGCATCACAATAAATGAATACATTCCAAATAGGTTGGCATCTACTCATCTATATTACTATCATTTGCAACCGTTTCCAAAATAATTTATCACAAAATTTTAGCTAAGAAATAAAAATTACAAATTGGTGAATAATCTCTACTGTCTATCTGCTAGTCCTAACTCTTCAAATTTATCTTCAATACCAGCCATCCGATCGACGCCTTGCATTCTCTTCTCGTACCTCCACCAATCTTGTAGGCACATTACCGCCTGTACGGTATACTGATCTAACGATGTCCTTTGATAGTCGATCAAACGTCCTGCTGTGCTGAAGGCTAATTCCAAAGCTACCGTGGAAACCTGCATTGTTAGTAAGTCACGAGCCATGATGGAAAGTATAGGATATGAAACTGTTCCATCTACTTTCCATCATTGTAAAATATCTAAACTGTTATTTTGACATTTAACTAAATGTGCAGTTAAATATTGATCAATTTTAGAAACCTCTGTTGATGATCCAAGTACAGATTCATCAGTTAGCTCAGCTATCATTGATTCCCTATCAAAACTCACTTTTGCGCCGACTTAAGCTCATCAAAGCAGAAACTGTAGACTGATGTGTAGTTACATCATATCTAGCTGCATACTCATCATATAATCTTTAAAAATAATTTCTAATAGTATTATGATGAATAAGATTAGTAATAGTATGACCATCATCAGTGTCTATTATCATATTGTCATACAAAGAATTTAACAAACTTCGAAGGCCAATATCCTTCAAGCATGGATCAATAAGAACCCCCAAACCAAAATAATAGGAATATGCATAAAATACTTATTAAATTTACTTTCCATTTAAAAAATTATATTTCCAAAAAAACTATCCATACGATATTTATTAAATTTTTTTGAATATTTAAAACTTGTAAAGCAGCTAAAGTAATAGCTGGATAATAACAGCCAAATAATAACATACTAGCATCATAAAAAATTTGTAACATCTCGTTTAAATTACATATAACTGTCAATTCATCCTCAGTTATTCCATACATACTACCAGAGCTAGAACTAGAAGTACAGAAAGAAATAAAATTATTTATAATTTTTTTATATTCTATTGCTACACTTAACATTGCATAGGTAGAATTTCACCTATGGTCAACATCTTTTGGAATTAGTCTGAGTTTTAAAAAATTTTCTTTTACAGAATTGTTTTCATCTTTTAATCTTTGTTCAGAAGCATTATGAGCATAAGTTACTGTCCTAACCTTTTCTATCATGGATTTAATTTCACTAAATGCACTTTGAATAATTAAATTTAAAATATGATACACACATCTAATATGAAAAATATCACCATGACATGGCAATAACAGAGATATTTTGATATAATCAACAGCTACATTATTATTACTTGCATTATCTAGTGAAAGAAAATATTCTTTTTGAAATTTCTAATTTTATAAGTTCATCAATTATTAAAGTTGTAATATTAATACCAGTATGTGACTCTTCAAATACAATAAAAGAAATAACTCTTTTAAACATTTGTCAATTATCATCAATCCAGTATGTTGTGATACATAAATAACCACTTTATGCTCTAGATGTCAAATATCAAAAATTAAAGAAAATTTACTATTTAAATTTTGAAAATAAGAAATTATATTTGCTTGTTCCTGATAATATTTTAAAATATCACGTTGACAAGTTTGACGAGATTTTTTTTAAATGCGGGATAAAACCATCTGTAAACATATCTTCAAATTCATCATCTTCTATTAAGTTAAAAGGAAGGTTTTTAAAAATAATAAACCTGATGACGCATTTTCTGGCTCGGACTGCGTCATAATTCCAACTACCGAGACTACCAGAAGATGAGGATCGGGAGAGTAATGATTGTTGGATATCACCTTGAGGCGTCTGACCTTTGTTGTGTTTATCTAAATAGCATTTGAGGTGGTTGATGCCGCTCTTATGATGAGCTTGGAAAATATGGCCGCACAACGCATACTTAGCCTTCTGGGTGAGAAGCTTACCGTGTTCATCCCTTGTGACGTCTATCTTCTCGAAAAAATTCTACACATCGGATCTCGACCTTTTAGGAGCTCTAGGTGCAGAATTGTCTCTACCGGAGTTGTGATCAACATCAGTAGGAGTAGGAGGAGTAGCTGTAGCTCCTGTAGTAGGAGTATTAGGACTCATTTCAAGATTGGGAGTTGGGTTTTGCCCTTCATAATCAGAGGAGAAAGTCATTTGATTGAAGAATTACAGAGGAAAAGCGAGTATTAAAGAGTATTAGAGAGTCTAAGAGAGTATTAGAGAGTATAAGATGGGTTTTGGATAAGAAAAACAAATGAAAAACCCATCTATTTATAGAGGCAGCCCCTAGACAAATGACCAAAATATCCTCAAATTTTGGCCGTTTTTAGGGTATTTTGGTCAAAAGACCAAATATGGCCGTTTTTGGTCGTTAGGACCGGCCTGACCGACCCGGCAAAACGGTCACCTAGGTGACCGTTTTGGCTGGTCCGGCCCGGCCATCCTTGCCTGGCCATTCTCTTGGCCGGGCCGGGCCCGATGCGGGCGCTGATGAAACGGCCCAGGCCTAGGCCCGGAACCCGGTTTGGGCCAAACCCGGCCCCGGGCTGGCAGGACACCCGGCCGGGCCTGGGCCTCAGGCCCAATTGGACACCCCTAGGTTAACCCCATCATTTTTAACTCTACAAGTTACAAGAATGTAACATCAGTTGACTAAATACCCTCAGTAACAGAAAACCCCTACATATCCTGAATTATTGTTTAAGGCATTCAAATTAAGGGTATTTTTGAGATTTTACATTGACCAACCACGGCGTACGAGGTTATGCACTTATGCAGGGAGAAGTTAAAAGTGTGCGGGGTGTTGGTCAAAATTGGCTGCCACCAAAAGCCAAAACCACCATCACCTCTCAATCCCATCACCGAATTCGGTTCCGAGTTTTTTGACAAAGGAAAAGGTGGGTAGGCCCCACTGCGGGCCCCATCACAGGAAATAATATTTTTTATTGATGCATAGTATTCTCCCAAACACTATAAATAGGCCCATAATTTTTCAAGAAAAATTCATCCCAGAAACAACTCCTCTTATAGAAGAGTAAGAGAGAAAAAAGAGGCTTAGAGAAAAGTCTTTGTGAGAGAAAATTGTGAGCAATTTTCAGAGTAGGGATTGGGTTGTGAGAAATTTGTGAGAGTGTTGTAAAATTTCTCTTCATAGTGAAAGATCTACAGTAGCCCGTGGATGTAGGCAAGTTTGTGTCGAACCACGTAAATCTTGCGTGTCCCCCTTTTTTGCGCATTCATTTTACTTTCTCTTAAATCTGGTAATAGGGGAATCAGAGTAATTTTCCAAAAACTGGTATCAAAGCTCTGGTTGTGACTTCTATCAATTTTTCTGTAAGATCACTATTCATGTGAATAGTAAATTTCTTAAATAGTAAAATTTTGTCGGCGATACTTGTTCGTTGACAGCAGTGTTATAATACACGGTGGTTCACAGAAATTGTCAAAAACAATGTAGAGGAAGCCAGATTCGAGTGGGAGCAATGGCTGCAGACGAAGGGAATGTGAAAACTGAGAAGTTCGATGGTGCAGACTTCAGCTTTTGGAAGATGCAGATCGAAGACTATCTGTACCAGAAGAAGCTATATCAACCTCTCTCAGGAAGTAAGCCAGATGACATGAAGGATGAAGAGTGGGCTCTTCTCGACAGACAAGCCCTTGGAGTTATCAGATTGACGTTATCCCGCAATGTTGCTTTCAACATAGCAAAGAAAAAGACCACGACGGGTCTTATGGCGGCTCTCTGCAGCATGTATGAGAAGCCCCCTGCCTCAAACAAAGTTCACTTAATGAGGCAGCTGTTCAATTTGCGAATGACAAAAGGCGTATCGGTAGCTCAACATCTCAATGAACTCAACATAGTCACAACCGAGTTGAGTTCAGTTGAGATTGAATTTGATGAAGAAGTACGAGCATTGACACTTTTTTCTTCTCTATCAGAAAGCTGGAACGCTACAGTCACGGCCGTGAGTAGCTTATCGTGAAGCAACAAGTTGAAGTTCGATGACGTTCGTGATCTGGTTCTTAGTGAAGAAATTCGGCGGAGAGAATCAGGTGAAGCTTCAACCTCCTCAGCTTTACACACGGATTCTAGAGGAAGAACTTCAGAAAGAAGTTCAAATCGCAGCAGATCAAAATCTAGAACAAGCAAATCTAGATAGGGAAAGAAAGATTTCAAGTGCTACAATTGTGGCAAGAAGGATCATTTCAAGAGGGAGTGCCGGGCACCGAAGAAAAATACCGACGCACAGGAGTCTGCCAACGTGATCGAGGAAGGAGGTGATGCTATGATTCTAAGCGTCAACAGTCCGATTGAATCATGGATTCTTGATTCAGGGGCATCCTTCCATTCCACCCCATGCCGAGAAATCATGGAGAACTACGTCAGCGGTGATTTCGGAAAGGTACATCTAGCAGATGATGAAACCTTAAAGATTGTTGGCAAGGGAAACATCCAATTAAAATTGTCAAATCAGACCGCATGGAAGCTGCAAGGAGTGAGACATATTCCTGGCCTTAGAAGGAATTTGATCTCCGTAGGATGGCTTGATGGAGAGGGTTACTGTACAACATTCTCAGGTCATGAATGGAAGATTACCAAAGGAGCACCCATCATTGCTCGAGGTAAGAAAAGTGGTACTCTCTATGTAACCTCTAACCTAGAGAATATTATTACAGTAACAGATGCAGATAAAAAAATCAAACCTATGACACCAAAGGCTTGGCCATATGAGCGAGAAAGGGATGAAGACACTTCTGTCAAAAGGGAAGCTGTCGAATCTGAAGAATGTAGATGTCGGCCTATGCAAGGATTGCATCTTTGGCAAATAGAAGAAAGTCAGTTTTGCAAAGATTGGCAAGACATCCAAGACAGGAAGGTTAGAATTAGTTCATACCGACGTATGGGGGCCATCTCTAGTTTCATCTCTTGCAGGCTCACTGTACTATGTCACCTTCATTGATGATTCTACAAGGAAGGTATGGGTCTATTTTTTAAAGAAGAAATCAGAAGTCTTTGATACCTTCAGAAAATGGAAGGCCATGGTGGAAAATGAAACTGGTCTGAAGATAAAGCGGTTGAGGTCAGACAACGGAGGAGAGTACAAAGATAGTAGATTCAAAGAATTCTGCACAAACAACGGAATCAAGATGGAGAAAATAGTTCTCATGACACCGAAGCAGAATGGCGTAGCGGAGCGCATGAACAGAACTTTGAATGAACGTGCCAGAAGCATGAGGTTGCATGTCAGCTTGCCCAAGTTCCTATGGGCTGAAGCTATTAATTCCACAGCCTACCTAATCAACCACGGACCCTCAGTTCCCTTGGATGGTGGAATACAGGAAGAAGCTTAGAGCAGAAAAGAGGTAAACCTTTCGCATTTAAGAATTTTTGGTTGTATATCTTATGTACACATAGATTCTGCTGAAAGAAGTAAACTTGATGTCAAATCTAACAAATGTGTTTTTGTTGGTTATGGTGATGATGGATTTGGTTACCGATTTTGGGACTATAAAAATCGGAAGATCATCAGAAGCAGAGATGTCATATTCAATGAGAATGTGATGTACAAAGACAGATCAACTGTAGAATCAACTAGCTCCAGTACAAAAGCTGAAACAAAGGAATTTGCTAAATTTGAGGAGATTTCTGAAAAATGATGTTCAAAATAGCCCTGAAGCAGTTCAACAAGAACCAAGCATGCCATAAGTGAGACGCTCCTCCAGAATTCCTAAGCCAACCCAGCGTTACTCGCCTTCTTTGCACTACCTGTTGCTGACTGACAGTGGTGAACCAGAGTGTTATGATGAAGCAATGCAGGTGGAGGATTCAAAAAAGCGTGAGTCTGCTATGCAAGATGAGATGGACTCGCTCATGTCAAATCAGACATGAGACTTATCTGAATTACCATTAGGTAAGAAAGCTCTTCATAACAAGTGGATTTACAAGATCAAAGAAGAGCATGATGGGAACAAGCGCTACAAGGCAAGATTGGTTGTCAAAGGCTTTCAGCAAAATGAATGTATTGACTACAATGAAATTTTCTCCCCGGTCGTAAAACTGACTACAATCAGACTGGTGTTGAAAATTATAGTTGCTGAGAATTTACATCTTGAGCAGTTAGATGTAAAAACAGCTTTCTTTTATGGTGATTTGGAGGAGGAGATTTATATGAATCAACCAGAAGGCTTCATAAAGACAGGCAAGGAAAATCTAGTATGTCGGTTGAAAAAGAGCTTGTATGGATTAAAACAATCTCCCAGGCAGTGGTATAAGAAGTTTGACAGCTTTATGGGCAGCAACGGTTTTACTAGATGCCAAACAGATCATTGTTGCTATATCAAGAGGTTTGACAATAGCTTTATTATTTTATTGTTATACGTTGATGACATGCTCGTTGCAGGTTCAGATCTGCAAGAGATTACAAATTTGAAGCAAAAATTATCAAAGCAATTCACAATGAAAGATCTTGGCGCTGCAAAGCAGATTCTTGGAATGAAGATCAAGAGAGACACAAAGTCTAGGACTTTGATGTTATCACAGGCTGAGTACATCAACAAAGTACTCTCCAGGTTCAACATGCAAGATGCTAAACCGGTGAGTACACCTTTAGGTGTTCATTTCAGACTTTCCAAAGAACAGTCACCAAAGACAGAGGAAGAGCGTGCACACATGACGAAGGTCCCGTACGCCTCAGCAATTGAAAGTCTGATGTATGTCATGGTTTGTACAAGACCAGATATTGCTCAAGCAGTGGGAGCTGTTAGCAGGTACTTGAATGATTCGGGCAAGGTACACTGGGAAGCAGTCAAATGGATCCTCAGATATCTACGGGGTACCACAGGTAAAACACTTTGTTTCAAAGGTGGAGATACAACATTAACAGGTTATGTGGATGCTGATTTAGCAGGAAATGTTGATATTAGAAAGAGTACTACAGGGTATGTCTATACTCTAGGAGGTACTGCAGTGAGTTGGGTTTCTCAACTGCAGATGATAGTTGATCTCTCCACAACTGAAGCAGAATATGTCGCTGTTACAGAAGCCAGCAAGGAAATGGTTTGGCTTCAAAGTTTCTTGGATGAGTTAGGCAAGAAACAAGAAGACAATGTCTTATATTGCGACAGTCAAAGTGCTATTCATCCAGCGAAGAATCTGTCTTTTCATTCTAGAACGAAGCACATACAGATGCGGTATTATTTTATCCAGTCACTTATGGAAGATGAAATTTTAAAACTTGAAAAGATCAGTGGAGCTCAAAATCCGGCAGACATGCTGAGAAAGATGATGACTACTGACAAACTGAAGCTGTGTTCAGCTTCAGTTGGCCTGCAATAATTCAAGACCAGGAAAGAGTTGCTGTATAGATCGAAATGTGAAGACAGATTGAAATCAGTCTTCAAGTGGGAGATTATTGGTCAAAATTGGCTGCCACCAAAAGCCAAAACCACCATCACCTCTCAATCCCATCACCGAATTCGGTGCCGAGTTTTTTGACAAAGGAAAAGGTGGGCGGCCCCATTGCAGGCCCCATCACAGGAAATAATATTTTTTATTGATACATAGTGTTCTCCCAAACACTATAAATAGGCCCACAATTCTTCAAGAAAAATTCATCCCATAAACAACTCATCTTATAGAAGAGTAAGAGAGAGAAAAGAGAGGCTTAGAGAAAAGTCTTTGTGAGAGAAAATTGTGAGCAATTTTCAGAGTAGGGATTGGGTTGTGAGAAATTTGTGAGAGTGTTGTAAAATTTCTCTTCATAGTGAAAGATCTACAGCAGCCCGTGGACGTAGGCAAGTTTGTGTCGAACCACGTAAATCTTGCATGTCCCCCTTTTTTGTGCATTCATTTCGCTTTCTCTTAAATCTGACAATAGGGGAATCTGAGTAATTTCCCAACACGGGGTTATGCGAGACGCCATAATGTCAAGAGGGTTTAGTGGAATAACCAAAGTTCAGACTAGCTGTGTCGTGGTAAATACCCAAAAGTTTGGGGAGTTTTTGTGAAATTTACCTCAAAAACTGATAGGTACAGTCTGCAGCATGATCCAAGCTCGCTCGCTCGCTCTCTCTCTCTCTCTCTCTCTCTCTCTCGCCAGAGACTTCTAATTACCACTCGTCTTCAAAAATTGCAGAGAAATCGGAGGGAATAGAGAGAGATGATGACAAATGCCTTTTCCCTCCGATTTCTTTGCTTCAATAACTTCGACCCTTTTACCCAGTCTCTCTCTCTCTCTCTCTCATCATTCATAGCAAAAAGAGAAAGCAATGGGAAGGAAGAAGAAGAAGGAGGTGATCAGGTTAGAGAGGGAGTCCGTGATCCCCATTCTCAAGCCCAAGCTTGTCACCATACTTGCAGGCTCCATTGGTACGTTAAACTTCCAACAGCCTCGTCACAATTCATTTCGTTGCTATTTTTTTTTTAACCAATGCAATGTGTGAATGTAGCCCTTTTGAAATGCGATTAAGCCCGTCAGCGAAAATGAAATGTCGCATGTACAAAGCAAAATGTGCATGTATTAATTTATACTGGTCACACCTTTTATTGACTCTACAAGTCATTTTTAGAGGAAAATGTGATTTTGTGATACATATATTACTGTGCATTTCCATCATAGTTTACAAGTAGTAGCCCTCTCTATTTTTCTTTATTCAAGCATAATGTTTCATGTGAGTTATTTCTCGGACTGTCAGACCTCACACGTTAATTTACCTTTCAGAGCAAGCATCTGACAAAGGAGAATTTGCGAAACTCTGCAGGAGAGTTGAATATACTGTTCGGGCATGGTACAATCTGCAGTTTGAGGATCTAATGGTATATATACTCCTTTCCTTTTCAATATATTTAAATATGCTTAACTGTGTGCATGTCTTTTTTTTTTTCCCACATTAACCTCTAATAAACCAACTATACAGCTATTGCCACTGTTATGTTATCACTGGATCTTTTTATCTATTTTGACAAGAATAGTTATTTTTTCCAGCATATGTACACTCTGTTTGATCCCATTCATGGAGATCAAAAGTTGAAACAATATAATTTGCCACCAGATGAGATAGATGCTCTTGAACAGGATTTTTTGACATGTCTCTTTGAGGTCGGTAAGTTGTTCATGTGTTTTATTTCATATCTTGCAAGTCCTCTTGTGACGATAAATTTTTTTTTCCCCAACATTCTATTTCTAATTGTTATCTTGCAAGTCCTCTTGTGACGTGGCTTCAGTAACTTACATCTCGATCGAAGATTCTCAATCCAGCCTTACTGAGTGCTAGTTCAGTAATTCATGAAGGAAACACAAAATCTTTTCTCAGATAAACAATTTTCATTCTCTTGTATATAGGGAATCAATTGCTGATGTGGGAGTTTGTGTTTGTGTATAAATAGATAGGGAACTTGGTAAGTTAACTACTTGGCGAAGTATTATGAGGGAATTACTAGACTTTGAGACTGAACATAATTGCTCCTCGCTCAGTATTTCTTTATGGGTCTAGGTGTGCACATTTTAATGAAAGGCCTTAGTCAAGTATATATTACTTTAACGCATCCCTCAAGATGGAGCATACATATCATACCTTGCTTGTACAAGCAAAGTGAATGGAGCATACATATCATACCTTGCTTGTAAGCAAAGTGAATTGGAAACTTCCACGCGGCTTAGTGTTGGGGAATGGGCGGAGGGCTCCGATTTGGAGGGGAGAGACCTTCGATGGTTTGGCGGAATGATGCTGTAATCCACGATGAGCAGTATTCATTGTAATAGTTGATGCTATTTACCCTCAAACAGTAAACCCATTTTGGGGGTATTTAAGTGTTTTTTCTCTTTTGGTTTTCCTTGATGAGGGATTCTTTTGAAGAGATTGATTGAGAAGGATAATAAAGGAGAAAGATGCTTTAGATAATAACTAGGCTTCACATCTTGAGGTCTCATACCTGAGGGCTTCACCATCCAAAGTGTCAAATCATATGCCTAAGAGACACCACACACGCTTAAAAGAGAATTCTCATAACTCGAACCAAATCAAGGAAAACCAAAAGAGAAAAACACTGCCTAATTTTTCACTGTACTTGAGTGGGATACAACACTTTATTATTTTTCTTTGTCGTGATATAAGATTACTCAACCAAATAAATGATAGAATCTAACAGATCTCCAGTCAACTAGTGATTCTGCCTAATTTGAATCAGAAAAGATAACTATGTATGATTGTGGCTAAAATTGAAATTTTATAAGTCTCAATAAGTCTCAGTATCTAAAATGCTAATATGATTTATTTGTTGTCAGCCGCAATTGCTGACAACAGCAATTGTGGACAAACAAGGTGGCGGGCCCCACAAAAAAATACACCAAAAAGTGGGCACCAAAAGGTTGGCACAGTAAAAGAAAAAATATTATAAAATTAGGAATAGTCTTTTCCCAGCCGCTATAAACAAGCCCAAAACTCTTTAGGAAAAATTCATCCCCAAAACAACTCCACATATAGAAGAGTGAGAGAGAAAAATAGACTTTCTCATTGTAAAGAGAGATTATAACTCTAAAGTTTTTTTCTCATAGTAGATTTTTCTATTTTTACCCGTGATTTTTATCACAAATTTATTTAGGGGGGTTTTCACGTAAATCTGTGTGTTCTTTTTATCTTTACTATTTGCTGAGACTCTGCTCTATTAGGCATCGGGTTTGTCCTAACAAGTGGTATCAGAGCCTGGCTTATGGTACATGTATCTACTTATCGTATGCTCTGTGGCTGCCACTAAATATGGATCTTTCACATCAGAAAATAAGTTAGATTATTATTTATCCTTTGAAGGTGATAGTATTATTCACGAGTATAATACTGTTCATAAATATGATACTATTCACAAGTAAAGTACGGATGTGATTATTGTTCATAAATGCAGTTAATGTTTACGTGAAATAGTAAGAAGCTACTGTTCGTTGTAGAGGCAATGACGGTGAAGTTCGAGATCAAGAAATTCAACGGGAGTAATTTCTCACTGTGAAAGTTAAAGATAAAGGCTATCTTAAGAAAAGATAATTGCCTAGCAGCCATCAGTGCAAAGCCAGATAACATCACAGATGATAAGAAGTGAAACAAGATGGACGAAAATGCTATTGCAAATCTCCTTCTGGCATTAGCAGATGGGGAGCTATCAAGCAAAGAAGAGAAGAAGACAGCAAAGGAGATCTGGGATACTCTAACAAAGTTGTACGAGGCTAAATCCCTGCATAATAAAATCTTCTTAAAAAAGACTTTACACTCTAATGATGGCGGAATCTACATCAATGACCGACCACATCAACAACCTAAACACACTGTTTTCCCAACTTACAACGTTGGGGCATATGCAGCGGTGTGAATGAACGTGCAGAGCTTCTACTTCAAAGTCTACCTGACTCGTATGATCAGCTCATCATCAATCTTACAAACAACATCCTTACGAACAATCTAGTCTTTGATAACGTTGCAGTCGCTATTCTGGAGGAAGAAAGTTGGCACAAAAATAAGGAAGACAGACAGGCAAGTTCGCAACAAGCGGAGACCTTATTGTTGACGAGAGGAAGATCAATGAAACGTGGCTCCAGTGTGAGTCATACCCATGGTAGATCAAAATTAAAAAGTAAGAAGAATATTAAATGCTACAACTGTGGCAAAAAGGGGCACGTAAAATTAGAGTGTTGACACAATAAGAAGAATGATGATAAAAAGTCTTCAGAGCCATCAACATCTCAAGGATACATTGTCAACACATCAGATGATGGTAAAATTTTATACAGAAGGGCAACCACTATTGATGAAGGCAGAAAGAGGTTTGCTGATATTTGGCTTCTAGATTCAACAGCCCCCTGACACATGACCTCCCAGAGAGAATTGTTCTATAAATATGAACCTATCTCAGGAGGATCTGTATTCATGGGCAATGATCATGCATTGGAGATTTTTAGTATTGACATTATCAAAATCAAAATGTTTGATGGTACAATACGCACCATTCAAGATGTGCGATATGTGAAGGGATTGAAGAAGAATCCATTGTCTTTAGGATAATTAGATGAGTTCAGATGCAAGACCCATATAGAAAAACAAATCATATAGATTATTAGATGGGCGCTTGTTGTGATAAAAGAAAAAAAGATAGTTGTAAATCTATACATGCTCAGGGGAAACTCTACAGGAAGCTGGTTCATATGTGGCATCAGCCAGCCATGAAGAAAAACAAACCATGATGTGGCATCGCAAACTAGGCCATATTTCAGAACGAGGCTTGAAGATTCTCAACGATCAGAAGCTGATTCCTGGATTTAATTTGGTAGTTTTTTCATTTTACGAGCATTGTTGTTACAAGTAAGCAGCATCATGTTACAAGTAAGCAGCATCAGCTGAAGTTCAGCACATCAAGTTCTAGAAGTAATGCTATTCTGAAACTAGTTCATTCTGATGTAGGGTAAGCACCAGTTATATTCATGGAAAGAGTAAAATATTTTGTGTTATTTATTGATGATTATTCCAGAAGATGTTGGGTGTATCCTATCAAGAAGAAAGCAAATGTGTTCTCAATCTTTAAAACCTACAAAGCGCGAGTCAAGCTTGAATCTGAAAAGAAGATCAAGTGCTTGAGGTCAAATAATGGAGGAGAATACACAGACGATGAATTTTTTATATTTTGCTAGCAAGAAGGTATCAAAGACAATTCAATACTGCTTATACTCCTCAATAAAATAGAGTGGTAGAGCGGATGAACAGAACTCTGTTAGAAAGAACAAGAGCAATGTTGGCAACTGTAAATCTGGATAAAATCTTTTGAACAGAAACAGTAAAAACCACATGTTATGTGGTGAATCAATCTCATCAACCGCAATACAGTTAAAGATACCGATGGAGATGTGAATCGGCAAGCCAACTGATTATTCCAACATTCATATATTTGGAAGTCCAGTGTACGTAATATACAATACCTAAGAAATTACAAAGCTATATTCAAAATCCAGAAAATACATATTCTTAGGATATGTTGACGGAGTTAAGGGGTATCGCTTGTGGGATCCCACTACCCGCAAGGTTATTGTCAACAGAGATATTATCTTTGTAGAGAACCAACTGCAAAGTGAAGAAAAAGAAAATAGTTTAAGGAAGGACTTAGAGACTGTAACTATTCAATTAGAAAATGATCCAAATTCTTCTGAAGTAACACCGAAGCATGATGAACAAGAACTAATCGAATCCGAGGTTCCAGAAGTTCGAAGGTCAACTCATGAGAAAAGACCACCGGCTTGGCACTCGGAGTATATTACGGAGAGTAATATTGTATACTGTCTTCTAACAGAGGATGGAGAGCCATCAACTTTTTATGAAGCTATAAATAGCACAAATGTATCTTTATGGATGACAGCAATGCAGGAAGAAATTGAAGTTCTTCATAAGAATCAGACGTGGATACTTGTGTCACTACCACAAGGAAGAAAGACCATTAGAAATAAATGGATTAATAAGATCAAGCGAAATAGCGATGATCAAGTGGAGCGATATGTACGAGATTGATGGTACCAGAATATGCTCAAAAAGAATGTATTAACTTTAATAAAATATTTTCTCCTGTAGTTCGACTTACAACGGTCAAAATAGTCCTAACTATGAGCGCTATATTTGACTTACATCTAGACCAACTAGATGTGAAAATAACATTTCTTCATAGAGATATTGAATAAGAAATTTACATGCTTCAACCAGAAGGTTTTGAAGAAAAGGGAAAAGAAAATTTGGTTTACAGATTGAATAAATCTCTGTACGGTCTAAAGCAGGCGTCAAGGTGTTGGTACAAGAGATTTGATTCATTCATCATGAGCTTTGGATACAATAGACTTAATTCAGATCCTTGTGCATTTTTTAAGAGGTTTGGTGAAAATAACTTTGTTATTTTATTATTGTATGTTGACGACATGTTGGTTGCAGACCCCAACAAAGATCATATCAAAGAGTTAAATGCACAGTTGGCTAGGAAATTTGAAATAAAGAACTTAAGATCTACAAACAAGATTCTAGGGATGCAAATTTACCGAGAAAAAATTAATAGGAAGATTTAGATTTATCAGAAGAATTATTTAAAGAAAATCTTGCGGCGCTTTAACATGCAAGATTGTAAGTCAATTTTTACACCCACTTCCTATTAATTTTAATTTATCCTTTAGTATGAGTTCTAGCAGTGAAGAATAGAGGATGGAGATGTCTCGAGTATCGTATGCATCAACAGTGGAAAATTTAATGTTTGCTATGATTTGTACAAGATCAGACATTGCATAAGTAGTGGGAGTGGTTAGTTGATACATGGCGAATCCTGATAAAAAGCATTAGAATGTTGTAAAGAGGGTCCAAAGATACATTAAGGGAACCTCAAATGTTGCATTATATTATGCGAAATCAGTTTTTATTATCAATGAATATGTTAATTCTGATTATGCAGGTGATCGTGATAATAGCAAATCCACCACAGACTATGTGTTTACACTTGCTGGCGGAGCTGTAAGCTGGGTCTTAAAACTGTAGTCAGTTGTGGCTACTTCAACAACAGAAGTAGAATATATAGCAACTACGCAAGTTAGTAAAGAAGCGCTGTGGTTGAAGATGGTGCTGGAGGAACTCGGGCATGAACAAAAGAAGATTTTTCTATTTTGTGACAGTCGAAGTGCTTTGTATTTAGCAAGAAATTCAACTTTTCATTCAAAGACAAAACACGTTCGAGTACCACTTCGTTCGTGAGAAAGTGAAAGAAGGAACAGTGGATATGCAGAAAAATCATACCAAAGACAACCTAGCAGACTTTTGATAAAAACGATCAATACTGATAAATTTATTTGGTGTCGATTTTCTTATGGTCTGTTAGAGACGTGAGCAACATGAAGATGACAAGATAGAACTCAATCAAATCTTCAAGTGGGAGATTGTAAGCCACAATTACTGACAGCAGCAATTGTGAACAAACAAGGTGGCGGGCCCCATAAAAAATGCACTGAAAATCGAGCACCGAAAGGTTGGCAAAATAAAAAATATTATAAAATTAGGAATAATGTTTTCCCAGTCGCTATAAATAGATTCAAAACTCTTCAGAAAAAATTCATTCCAGAAACAACTCCACATATAGAAGAGAGAGAGAAAAATAGAGAGAGTTTCTGCTTGTAAAGATAGATTGTAACTCCAAATTTTTTTCATAGTGGATTTTTCTATTCTTGCCCGTGATTTTTACCCCAAATTCATTTAGGGGGTTTTCTACGTAAATATGTGTGTTCTTTTTATCTCTACTATTTGCTGAGACTCTGCTCTATTGGGCACCGGGTTTGTCCCAACACTTGTTGCAGTAACTGAAATGAAAACGAGATTGTACGTGTACTTAGGATCTGACTCACTTCTGGCTTTCAAGGATAATTTCACTGGCAAACAACATTTAAGAATTTAGTAGTAGTGACCTAAAAACCAACCCAAAAATTTATATAGGTGGCATGAAGAGTTGCTCTTTTCTCTCTATTTTTTCCATTAATTCTGCTGACAGATGCTAAATCTGAAGAAAATGTGCAATATTTTTTTTGACTGAATTGTTGATACATGTTAGCCTATATGTCTTTCTTTTCTTCATGCCTAAAGAAAAAAAAAATGATATTCAATCCAAAAGTAATTCATGCTATCATTTGTTCAGATATGTGATTGATAAGTTCCAACTGCAAATTACAATCTAGGTAAGTTTGTACTCGAGTATTATTGTTTTGTTACTAAGAAAGGTGAAATTGTCATTTCTCTATTAAATTATAAAGGCTTTGCTTTACGCATTTAGTTATCTGTTGAGGTTATTTTCTGTAATGATTTTCTGTTTTTCTGTCTGAAGCATAATGATTGTCAGTTCACGCTATTCTTTAACTTAAACAGGTAATGGAAAAGAGCAACTTCAAAATAATCACTGATGAAGAGCTTGAAGTGGCAAAATCTGGGCAGTATCTCTTAAATTTTCCTGTCAAAGTGGATGAATCTAAGGTTTAAAATGATCAAATACATTTATACTTTATATGTTTTATGTTTGTTAAGTTTGAGTAGTTATCTTTCTTTGGGGAAATGCAGCTGGACAAAGAGGTATTTCCAAGGTTTTTCAGAGATCATCCTCATGAAAACCTTCCAGCATTTTCTGACAAGGTACTACAGAGAAGTAGAAGTTTTACTAATAAAAAAGAACAATTTGATAGTCCTAATTTATGGCATTTCACTTCTATCTCTCTAGGAAATTAGGTTCAATTATCTATCAATTCCTCTATTCGTGGGAATTTTGTTTTTGGGATAGTTATTTGATCAGGCAGGCAATTAAATATGTGTTTAGATAATTGCCTAAGCTACTCCCAGAAGATAGTTTTATATTTATCTACTTATTAAAGAGTTTGCTTACAGCGTTACCTTTCTTTACGTTGCATAGGATGGTAGTCACAAGTCGAAATGTAGTTACTCTAACATTGTTATTTCTTCTGTACAACAGTTCATAATGTTTCGTCGAGGCATTGGAATTGATCACACAACAAACATTTTCTTTAAGGAGAAAATAAATACGATCATATTTCGTATCTGGATGGGCTTCTTGACAGTGACCTTGTAGGTTATTTTTACATTTGATTTATCTATTAACACTATTTGTTTTTGGAAAGAAAAGACCAGGTGTTGAATGATTATACTTTGCATATTGCAGTCTCAAAAGGCTGTTCTTCAAGAAGAAACCTAAAAGGTGCAAAATAGCTGATGAAGCAAGTTCTGTAGAGGATGAAGACTTACATGTTGAACGCATAAGGATTGAGAACATGAGACTAAGGTTCTGCAGTGATATGTTCCATTCAAACTCTTGCTTATCTTGGTTTGTCAAATTTTAATCTGCCTTTGCTCCTGCAAATTTTGTAGTATGAAAAATCTATTTGGCAAGGTCACCATCCAAGAACCAACTTTTGAGAGAATTATCGTCTTGTACAGGTAGAGCTTTTTATATTATCTTCCTCATAGAGAGGCTTTTGAGTAATGAATGAATGATGAAAAATTCTCGCAAAGAAATATATCTCATATGTTTATAAATTTCTAATTATTTTAGGCTGTGTTTTATTAGGAAATTATTTTATATAGCCTCTCACGGTTGGCTAGCATTGCTTTTTATTAGGCATTCTGCCAGCAGAAAAATTCCAAGGAGAGCAATATTTATAAAGCACTTTAAAAATATACCTATGGCTGATATGGAGTTGGTTTTGGTATGTAAATTATTGAAAACAAATATATTAAAGAAGCAACTTTGATATTCATCACTTCTAGATTAAACTCAGAGACAAGATTTTCATTTGCAGCCTGAAAAGATCAACCCAAGCTTAACACCCATGGACTGGACCAAATTTCTGATCACTGCGGTGTTTGGTCTAGTAAGTGCAGAAAATTCTTGTGTCAATTCTATTTATGCACTGGTCATTTCTTCTCATCTTATGCCCTAAATACTGATTTCAGGTTACTCTTATCAGTTCCATCAGCATCCCTAAAGTCGATATATGGGTAGTAGCACCTATACTTGTAGCTATAGCTGGCTATGCTCTCAAGGTTTACTTCTCGTAAGTTTTGTTTGTATACTTCAGATTATTAGATTTGGTTCAATGGTGTTTTATTTCTCTTTTTGTGTGTTTGTGGGGGGTTATGTTTTGTTTTGTTAGTTTGTTAGTTTGTTTTTTTTTTGTGGTGGTGGTGGGGGGGGGGGGGGGGGGTTTTTTTTTTTTTTTTTCCGGAAGGCCATCATCACAAAGTTCATATAAGAATAGAGGGGATCTTTGTATATCTACCACCCAAATATACTGTATTTTAAAGTTACCCACCTCGTCTTGATGTTTCTAAGAATACCTCCTGTGAGCACACGTGGGTCTGCCCACGCCCAAGAGAAAACGCCGCCCGCCCCCTTCATTTCTTGCGCGCGCACGCAAGGCCCACGAGCCTCGAGCCCAGCACCCGAGCTTCGTGCTCGTATTCTTCTCCCGCGCGCGCGAACTCCTC
>BQKN01066988.1:5664-18794 GCA_022839385.1 Asparagus kiusianus | reverse complement strand
TCATATCTCTTGTGCTAGGATATATTTGTTAATCAATTTTAATTTGGTATAAATCGAATTAGATTAGCATAAACCCTATTCACCCCCCTCTAGGGTTCCTTCCTAGCGGCATTAGGGTACTTTCAAGACGTTGTATCGAAGGTCATACGACGGCTTATTGCTTCGATGCCTCTCAAAAGCAGAAGCACAGGAGGCTCTACGCGAGGCCCACAACGGCATCGACGGAGCTCACCAGCCCGGACCCAAACTTTGGGACCGCCTACGAAGGACTGGCTACTTCTGGCCTGGGATGGTCCAAGACGCCGTTGCCTACGCAAAGCGCTGCCACGAATGCCAGATTCACGCCAACTATATGCATCAGCCACCTGAAGACCTACACCCAACAAAGGCTTCGTGGCCTTTCGAGGCATGGGGGATGGATATAGTTGGACTGATATCCCCGCCATCGGCAAGAGGTCATCGCTTCATTCTTGCGATCACTGACTACTTCTCTAAGTGGGCCGAAGCCGTCCCCTTGAGAGAAGTCAAGACTAACGACGTGATTAAGTTCATCAAACACCACGTCATTTACCGGTACGGCGTACCAAGACGTATCATTCATGACAATGGTACGCAGTTCGTCAGTCACGCATTCACCAGGTTCTACGACAAGTTCCGGATGCAGAACCTCTCTTCCACGGCCTATAACCCATCAGCAAACGGCTTGGCCGAGGCCTTCAACAAAATGATCATCAAGATTTTGACCAAGTTGACCTCAACCAGCAAACACGACTGGAACGAGAAACTTGGCGAAAGCCTATGGGCATATCGCACCACGGTTCGCACGCCGACCGGCCATACGCCCTACTCCTTGGTATATGGCTGTGAAGCCATATTGCCGTTGGAGATTCAGATACCTTCCCTCCGCGTTGCCTTGGCAATGGGGATGATGGTGGAAGACAATCACCAACAACGACTCGCCGAGCTCGAGGCGTTGGACGACAAACGGCTGGAATCTCAACAGCACATTGAGTTCTACCAAGCCCGGATGGCCAAGGCTTTCGACAAGAAAGTCAAACGCCGAGCCTTCAAGGAAGGAGAGCTGGTGTTGGCCGTCCGCCGGCCAATGATTCTCACCTCCAAGAAGAAAGACAAATTCCAATCCAAATGGGAAGGACCGTTCGTAATAGAAACAGTCTATTCGAATGGCGCCTACCGCCTCGTCAAGCCCAACGGCGACAAGATCATGATGCCCATCAACGGCAAATACTTGAAGAAGTACTACCCTTAGTTCTTCTTCACCAACTCCCATGAGTGCAAGAGCCTAAACTGGCCCTCGAACCCTCCAACTGGTATATGAGGCTAAACTATCCCTACTCTATCCGTTATGGCGAAAGCCTCTGGTGGAATTCATTTCGCCTATCCTCTCCAACGAGATGGCGGAACCACTAAGTCGTTCATATCACGACAAACCAATTCATTTCGCCTGTCCTCTCCAACGAAATGGTGAATCCACCAAAGTCGTTCATATCACGACAAACCAAACCAACTCGCCAATCCTCTTCCAAAGGATGGCGGGTCCCCAAAGTCGTTCCAATCACGGCATTCCATGTCACGTTAACATTAAACCTCTGACACAATCTACTTACCAATCCTCTTCCAAAGGATGGTGGGTCCCCAAAGTCGTTCCAATCACGATATTCCATGTCACGTTAACATTAAACCTCTGACACAATCTACTTACCAATCCTCTTCATAAGAATGGTAGGTCCCCCACAGTCGCTCTAATCGTGACAAAACCCCATCAGGTTAATGATCACCTCTGATGATTGGCGCCGTTATTCTGACGAATAACATAGCCTAAGTAATAACCTACGACGTGATGTGTTATTACTTCTGTCAATAGTCACACTCCTACGTCCCTGAACTATCTGGCCTATTCCAGCTATCCTAACATTCCCTTAGGATAACTGATGGGTAGCGGCCTACCACGTGAGGGCCCCTACAACAATCGAACGTCATATTCCTACATCCCTGACGATTCGATTATCATCTGTCGCCGCCTATTCAGACGACGACAACTGTCAAGAGCAGGTTGGCAAATGACATCTCTGCCGATTCCTCAAGCGACAGCTTGCCGAATGGCAAGTCGAAGTTGAGATTTTCAGTCGGCCGCAGGAGCGAACGACTATTCTCTGCTGCAAGCCAAGTGTTACTCTCTTGATCCCACTGGAGCTACAACGCGAAAATCGAAGTCAACCCGATCCCACGCTGTAAGCAACCGAGAGCAGAACAAGGGTCCAAAATGACTAAGTTCGGAACAGAATGGTCAGAAGCTCACCAAATTCAACTCGAGGTTCCCAGCAACACACAAAGAAGAAATGGAGGGAGACCATCCATGCAAAACAAAGACAGGCAAAACAAGCCAAAGGGCCACGACGGACCGAAATTTACAAGAGTTTTCAGTTTAGTTGTGATGCCCAGGGCACCGATTAAGTTGACAAAATTACATAAGCAAAACAGGCATTACAGGAATTTTAGAAGGCTAAAAGAGCCAATCTTGGCTTTGAGTGCAACCCGCTCCGCCGCACGTCAGGTCCTCGCCTTCTCCTTCCGTTCCTGCTGCCGCCTGGCCAGGTCCGCCTTACGTTCCTCTTCCTCCTGGCAAAGGAGCTCCAACGCCCTCTCCACCTCCCTGGCAGCCTCGCCGAGCTTCCCCGCCTTGCGCGAACGCTCCTGCAGCTTCGCCTCGCCGCGGAGAGTGCCGGCGTCCTCGAAGAAAGCCTGGTCCATGTAAGCATCCATCCGGTCCAGTACCGTTCGGTGTCGCTTTCGTAGGCGTCTGAGCTCAGCTTCCTTCGCCTGGATCCGCTTCGCCCGCTCGTTACGCTCTAGTAGGAGGTGCAGTGGGAGAGGCGGTGACTCGTGGGAGAGGTCTTCATGAGCCAATTCCTTGAGGCGGTACATCCACCCCTCCACGAGCTCAAGCTCTCACTCACATCGCTGTGTGAGCGAGTCATCGCCCGCACGGCGAATCGCCTCCAGACGCGCCTCTACGAGGGGGAGCGAGTCGTATTATCACTCACCGCCCATGCTGACAGAGAGGGCGCACCCGTGCACCAAATCCACCAACTCCTGGAGTGGCACAAAAGCAGGGTGAGCCACGGGGTCCGGAATAGGATATCCTTGGACCGGGCTCACCGGGGCAGCAGACGGAGCACCGACATCCACGACGGTGGCGGAGGAGCCGACACCTTCGGCATCGCTGTGATCAGAAGAGGAAGCCATGGGGAAGAGAAGTTTTCTTTTCTTTTCTGACGAATTTCTCTCATAGCAGTCAGAACTCTCCTAAAGAAGGACGAGTGTGGAGGTATATCTCAAGAATCGAACGGCTGAGATTCATCGCCTCAAGTCATCAAGCAGTCCGAACGCCCCGCGACGCTTCGAACTCAACGCCATTAAAGGCTACTCTCGACACACCGAACCGACCAATCGGATTGAACAAGAGGCGAAACGTTCAGTCGCTTCACCAATAAATGAGCATTAATGAGTTCACAGAGCCTTAGTTGGCAAGCGCTTGGGTCTACCGACCGACACGTGGCGTGAGTTTCGCCCGCAGTTGGATCTCCGACAGTTAGACAAACTCGCCACAATCCGAGTCTCGCTCGCGTTCTAAATTCGCCAACGACGTCGACACGAATCCGCCAAGACTCGGGATTCGCCCATGGTTTGAATTCGCCGAAGGATGAAGTTAACCTTCAAACGAACTCTCCGATGGTTCAGTACGTCTCTCCCAGCGAATTCGCCATCCTCTGGGCTGAGCCATACTCAAGCTGAGTTTTCGCCCAAGTGTTGCAACCTGAAACCGCTGATAGCCATGCCAAAGAAATATTAAAGGGGTTATATCCAAAAGGAACACGACGAGGAAGAAGACAAACTGCATCAAATGCTTCTAGATAGTACATTTGAACAAAGTTATGTTTTTTTTGCAAATCACGCAAGTCATAATATTACGTTCGAAGAAGCAAAACATGCACCCAGTGTTTAAGATAATACATCTGAACAGGTCATGACTTCACGAGTCATGGCATAGTTTTAAAATTAAGCAAGACAAATAATCAAAGTGTCTTAGGCACGAATACATGGTGGGGATCTCAATCAAACACACTGAAAGTGGAAATCTCTGCCTTGGCCAATGCCACCCGTCTCGTGTGGTCCTCTCGAGCCTTGTCCTCAGCCGCTTTCCTAATCCGCTCCTCGGAGTTCGACTTAGCGACAACGTCTTGTTCCCGCAACACCAAGAGGCGCTGAGTTGCCGCTTCAGCCTTCTCACAGGCAATGACGACGTCGGTCTGGAGCTTCTCCAACCTCACCTCCGCATGTCCCAGTTCGGTTCGCAGGCGAGCTATCGTGTAATTAAGGTCGATGACTTCCTCCTCTGACGAGCGATGGTGATCCACCCAGAAATTGGCGGTGTACTCCGAATCAGCGATCTCTTTGGAACGGATCTCCTGTTCATGGGCCTCCCTATGCTTGATGAAAGCCAGGCAAGACTCCATATAAACTTCGGGGCCTTCCCGCAGCAATGCCTCTAGCCCTGTCATACGCGACTCCAGAAGACGTAGTTCTCGCATACAATGGGTGAAAAGCTGATTTTCGCCCGATCGTCGAATGTCTACCGCACGATCTAGGAGAGATTGCCTGAAACTGGCAAAACTACCCAAGCCGAGATCGACAAGAGAAATTACCTGTCTCACGGCGTTCTCGAACTCCTCGACGCGGGCCTGCCAAGACGAGGAGCCAGGGGGAGTAGGTTTTTGATCAGGGGCGAGCGCCGCAATTGGGGGAACCTCGAGACAAGGTTCCATTCCTGGTTGCGGAGCAGAACCTTGGGTAGGAGGAGCCTTCGGGCTCTCAGGCTCATCATCGGATATCAAGATAGGTTCCGCCTCGTGCTCCTCAGGAAGCGGTGCATCATCGTGGGCTGAGAAGCACAGTGAGGGCATGGAGGAGGGATCTAAGCAAGAGATACCTATCCATGTCTAAACAGGGTTTGAACTAGGAACATACCTTCGGCAGCGGCTGCTCCGGCCGCACCCAAGGAAGATGCCTCCTTCCTCTTCTTGGAAGTAACCCTCTTCGTCTTCGGTGCCATCTGGGAGACACAAGGTAATCAGGATCTCTTCTGAGAGGAACGATGAGAAAGCCTTGGTTTTTCTTGACGAAGGGAAAAGGTACTAAAATACCCCGATCCTAGGAGGTTATGTGCGGTTCGATTGGACCCTTCAGTCCCGAACAGTTAAGGAGGAAGCCGAATATCCCGCATCCCGTATGAGCGGTTGAGATTTGACTGTTTCGGGGCATGATCTCCAACCGACGGCCCGGATCGGGTGTGAAGGATGAAGAGACCCGTCGCACCGCAATTAAGGCAAGACGGCACACCCACGTCTCTGTGACTGACGTGCACGTGGGCGGACACACGACCCGCTAAAAGCAGAGTCCACCTGTATCTGGAATCGCCGCTAACAGAACAA
Organism: Asparagus kiusianus; assembly: GCA_022839385.1. Classification (NCBI taxonomy): domain Eukaryota; kingdom Viridiplantae; phylum Streptophyta; class Magnoliopsida; order Asparagales; family Asparagaceae; genus Asparagus; species Asparagus kiusianus. Next base: position 13,281 of record BQKN01066988.1, on the reverse strand, counting down.
CTGCGAATTCATCAATTTGTAAGATTCGCCAGCAGACAAAACGGGCCTGTAGCTGGAATCTGCCAAGGGAAATTTCCCTCAACTTAACATCAACTAGTGCATTAAAATATCTATACTAAATATAGTATGCACACAAGCCGTGATCGCCAGAAGCAAAAGGATAATTTCATTCATGAAAAAGAAGTCCTGTTACAGCAAAAAATTAAAGGCGAATTACAAGGATTTCAACCGCAGTTCCGCCTCACGAACTTTTTCAGCATGGCGGAGCTCAAGCCTCCTTAAGACCTCTCGGCGAATCTCTTCCTCAGTGCATGAGATCAAGTCTTGAATGGCCACCTTGACATCCTTGAGGGCTCGATCCTTCTCCCCAATAGAGTCAGTGGTCAATTTCCGGCGAGACTCAACACCCTCCAACTCCTTTGCCACCTGATCAAGGGCCTCCCCTTGAACAGCCAGAGAGGCCTGCGTGTCAGCTATGACCTGTTTCAGCCTCTCCACTTCAAAGGAAAGTCGGGAGAACCGGCTATCAACCGTCTCTTGCTCGCGAGCCACCCGCGCATCCTCGGCTTTGGCCTGCTCTAGCTCCGCTGACAACTTTAACTCCAGCGTCAGATTCTCGTTCAGGCGGCGATCCCGATCTGCCAGGGTTACTCGAACTTCGCGAGAGGCGAGATCAAAGAGGTTGGAACTCTCCGCACGAGCAGTAAGCAGCTGCTGAACCGCCACCTCCACTTCGTTCAGGCGCTGAAAGTAGGGCCTCGCCGCAATGGTGCCGAGCCTCTTACGCAAGAAGGACGCGTCATCCTCGAGAACTTCCTTGAATTCCTCGAAGGGACAATTCCCCTCCAAGACCTGCCGAGTGCAGTAGGCCAGAGTGTCTTCGAAGTTGGCCACAGCTCGCGCCACCTGCCTCTTTCGCCAGCATTCCATAGGAGAGAGAGAGGCATCCTCGACAGAGGATGAAGCCACAATCGGAGTACTAGTGGTCACGATCGCAGAAGCGGCGACTGGCGCTCCCAGAATCGGAACGACCGCTGGCACCGCCACGATGGCAGTGGCAGAGTCACAGGTCACCGCCGGTGAGGAAGTGACCATCAGCCCAACGGGAGTTCCCCCCTGAGCTGAAGACTCTTGCACCGAACGTTCACCCTCGACCGTTGCTCCCTCGGAGGTGGGGGTTCCCCCTTGTTAATCCGCAGGGACCACTACCTCCTCTTCACTTGATAACGCCTCATGAATAGAGGCATCGTCGTCCGTCTCGGATTCGCCCGAATGACCCTCCCAAGAGGGAGGATCCTCCTTGCCAGTAGCTTCGTGAGAGGGGCCAGCTGCGGATACAAGGAAAATGATGACAATTAATACCCCCTTGGCCTAGAAGGGTCAGCAGCAATGAAACTCACGCTTACCTGGACCCTCTGGTTCCCTTTCATCTCCATTCCCCTCCTCTTCGTCAGAAGGAATGGGGATTGCTTTCTCGGCTACACCTGCATGAATTCAATATGAGCAGTCAGAAAATACGAACCTGACTTCTTACACAAGGGCGTTGCGCCGAAAGATTACCTCTTGGCGTGGGTGCAGGAGTCGTCGAGACCCCCGCCTGCGACTCCACACCGGAGGAAGGAAGCGTGTCCTTAGAAATCGCCGGAGCCGCCTGCGGTATGGCAGAAGGAGTAGATTGAACAACTTCCGCCCCAGAGACAGTACCGGCCCGACTAGCCGCCGTTCTGGTGGTCACCATAGTCTCCTCGCCACGAGCCCTCTTGGCCACTTCTGCTCTAGAGCTCTCCGCCGCTTCTCGCTGCCATTTCGAGAGCAACGAACTACTCGGAGATAAGAGAGGCGCCCCCATGCGCCCAGCAATCGCACTCCGGGCTTGCTCCAGACGCTTGCTCGCCCGGGTCAACTCAACAGGTTCCCTCTGCTCACCTTGGGAGTCTAGAGGGAGACTGGGAGGCGGAGCTCACGTTTCAGGAGCCTCGGATTCGTCTGTGCCCACGCCCTCACCCTCAGAACCTCCTGCAGGGCCTTCCATGAACAGCTCCCTAGCCGTTGCACGGCCCCTCCGCCTCGAAGGTCGAGGAGCTCCTCTTGGACGACGTCCGCGCTCCACCAGGCACGAGCTCTGAAACCAAAAGTCAATAGGATTGGCACTGGCGCCCCGATACCACCGACAATATGAGATCGTATAGTGCAAGTCGTGATCCTTCGCGGGTAACTCAAAGCGGGCATCGGTGCCACCAGCATGAGTCCAGAACCATCCCCGAGCTCCGTCCACCAGCCCTCCTTCAAAGCGCAAATGGGGATTGGCGTTGCCCACGTACAATTGATCGTACCCGAACTGGCGGGCAAACCTGCAGGGGACATATGGCTCGAGATAGCATGTGGAGCCCGTTCTTAAGACGTGGTACCCCGGCCGGATGTTTACCAACCACCGAAAGGCGCCGCGAGGGAGGGTTGTGTAGCGATCCACCGTCGGCGCGTCCCTCAGAGATTCTTCATATCCGCCCCCACTAAAGTAAGGAAAAAAGCGACAAAAGTTGTAATACCCGAAGTGGGAGAGCGTCTTCCGTGCGTCGGGGATATCCTTGCATTTCCAGGAGCACCTCTCCAAGCGCTGGACGAAGGGGACGAACTTGTCACCTTGGATCGCCGTCGGGGCGCTCATCAGGCATTCACAGTGATATACGAACCACGCCATCAGATACGTATACGGCAGCCCCACCCGAGGGTTAGGGGTCCTGATGACCTCTCCTTCTCCCTCATCAGTGGCCGATACGCGGCAGAATTGAGCTGTCAGGGTACGAAGCCCCCGATGGATGCACGCTATCATCGCCGATACTAGGGAGTAAGACTTCCCTTGAGCTAAACAAACCGCCGGGTACACGACCTCCACAGGATGAGCTTCGAAAGAGTGAGTGGGGATCACGCACCTTTTCAACCATAACATGAGGTACCCCGCAAGCAGCGCCTTCCCTGAGATGGGCGACTTCGCTTGATGATGGAAAGAGTGAAAGACTGTACCAGACTTAAATCCACCTTCATCGCGGTCGAGAGTCACGGTCCCCCCCTCTTCGGCTATCCTCGCCTCCACCTCAGATTGGTCGCATATGCCCAACGGGAGGGCAGGCTTCCCCTTAACATCATTCCCCGGGAATAAGTAATCAGCCCAATTCTTGTGGCTGATCCCCTTCTTCTTCCCCTTATGATCTGCCGCCCCCAAGGTGCTGAGGCAGATGTGGTAGTGGCAGAGTAACTCCCACAAAGTCTCAACCACCAAGGGCAAATGATTGGACAATTGATCGACCTCGGTTTGATCGGGGACGTACTCCTCGTAAGGAAAGTCCCCCAGAGGCAGCCCCGACACGTCGTACATCTCGTGTGGGGTAATACCGAGCTCACCATTGGGGGTGAAAAATGTGCCGCTTTCCGCACAATACAGTTCCAAAATGCTGTAGAACTGAGAGGCGTTGATCCGCAAGCCATGTCGAGTAGCTTCGACGGCCACGTACAGCTCCGTGTTCTTGAGATCAGCATTCTCAGCCAGAACACGGTCGGTGATCTTGGACCACCAAGTGTCGCTGCCGGGCGCAGAATAGACCCACCCCGGAGCTCTGAAATCCTTCGGGGGAAAGCTCCCTCCGACTCGGAAGAAGCGGTGACAGAAGGTCTCCGCCGCCGCTATCGACTCCCCCACGGGCAGTTCCGCGGACATTAAGCCAGGACGCAGACCCGTCACACGCTTACATGAGCCATCCACTCTATATCCAGCGGTAGAGCCCGTGAAAACGCCACAAGTGACCCCATCTTGAGTCGGGGTCAACTCCCAGTTCATCATCCGAGGAACCGCGAGGGATCACAGCTCGACGATCGAGAACCCCCTCGACATGCTGGGGAGGTAGTAACGAGTCCCTTCCACCGTGTGGAACCACATGCTCTCTTTGAGCAGCAGGGCAGAAGGGTCGGTCGTGGCATCGCCGAACAAAAACTAAGGTTTCGGTAGCTCCACCCTAGCATCATCTGTCAGCACCGCATCGGTCATCAACTCGCGCAGTGTCAAGTGGTGACCGTCTGTGACCCTCTTTATCAAGCCATTCGGCTTGTCGGCAGTGAACGCTGGTACTGGAGCCAGTGAGGTAAATCGGGGAGGAGCCGTGTAGTTCGTACCACCGGCGTGGCCAATGGCCACACCCTCCGGGAAAGCTTCATCGGAGAGAGTTGCTGCAAGAAAGGAAAATCGATTAAGACAAAATCCGCTGTAGGAGTAAAATCGCCCATCAAGCAGAGGTGGGCGAAATCGCCTGTCAAAAGGGGGAACCCACTTCGAACAAGGTTTACCTGTACAAGCGACACTGCCCTCTAACAGGAAAAAGTCGAACTCGCCTATCAGGCTGAGTTCACCCACGGAGACAAAGGTTACCCTCTAAAGGCAAATAGGGCAAGCTTTGCCCCAAATCGGGGAAACCGCCAAAGGGCGGCGGAATTTCGGGATAATGGGCAACACTCATCTCCCCAAATTCGACGCCTAAGACCTACACGAGGTCATCCAGCAAACCCATCGACATACCTGAGCGCAACTCCGGAGCGCTGGCGGGCATACCGGCGGAGAGACGATCGGAGTAACCTCCAGGGCCTGCACCCCTCACTTTGCGCCTCCTAGGTTTTGGAGCCATTGAAAGATGGGGCGGGAACTCTTGTCTCAGGAATTCTTTTCAAGATTCAACAGCACGATGAATCCCAAAGGAGGAAAACAGCGGGTTTAAAAAGGGGGAGTTGTCCACGTGGCCGCGATCGCCCTCGAGAGGCGAATCCCCCACGAACGGGAAACGTGGCCACGATCAAATTCGACGGTCCAGATCACCCTCATCGACGGTTGCATCCAACGGTTGAATCCGAAAACCACGGCCACGATCAGAACGAGGCACATGGAGCGGAGCCAAACTGTCGAATCATGATAATACTACGCCGCGTTAAGCTAAAAAAACACGAAACCCCATAAATGGACACGTGGTTTACTCACATTAGGCCTACTTTTGCCCAAAAGTAAAGTCTCGATGGCGAAGGCTCGAATGAAATCCGCAAGTCACTCAAAATTTCGCCACCTATGCCTAACTTCGCCCGCGCGACTCAACTCGCCTTCAGGAAGCAGGCAACTCGCCCAAAACCCAGAAACCGACAAGGGGACTTCATTGAGACCCGCGCCCTAGACGGCTAGGGGTCAGAATAGAAATCTTAGCGCTAAGCCTAAGAGAAACTACTCGACAACTCATCATACTGAGGGTAATAGTATGGCTAGCCCGATTCAAACGGTGATCGGTAAAGGCAGATCAAACCCGTTGATAGCTGAGGGTTTGCTAAAAATCCTAATATACTTGATCCATCCGAAGCTGCTTTATTCAAAGTATTCCAGACCACACGTAAGTCGGTTTTGGTCTGAAAACTTTGAAGGGGGTCTTGTAGACGGTAAAAATTACCGCGGCGGACTAGTGAACGAATTCGACCACAGAACAGGGCCACCCTCTCTTAGGAGAATAACCTACTAAGTGGATTCGCCGGCATGAGGGCCCCTCCCACATCGGTCGCACCCGCCAAATCACATGGATCCGCCAGTGAGGCGAATCCGCCTTCATTAGCCAAATCCGCTTGCCGAAGAGGAGCTCAAATCCGCCCCCAAATGCCAAGGCCACTTGCCAAGAGCCACATCTGCTTACGTGAGCCGGAGACCAGGTTTCCAGGAACAAGCCTTCTCTGCCTCCCACGATGCAAGGTAAGGAGGCACAGTACCCCAAGTTCGTCAGACGGCAGTCCGTAATTCAAGCGAACGAGACGGGCGCCGAACCGGCCAGTATACTCATAAATGCGGGTCACCTCACCCATCAGAATGGAGAGCCGAAGCCGCTGGCGCGCGGCAAGCTGTCGGGAGTCCGTCCAGGCACGAGACGTCCATTCTCCCGCCCCTATTCAGACATAGGGTGAGGGGAGGAAGGGTACAGCACCCCAGGACCGCCGGATGGTCACTCGGTACCTCGCCGCACAAGTGGGCGGACGGTTGCCAGAGCCATCTGCGTCTACATAAATGCAGCGTACCGCGCTCCAAGCGAAAGGTCAGAGCCACCGGCGTTCGACGAGCTGTCCAGGTCCACTCAAGTGTCTGGCAGTCGCCGTCACGAGTGCGAGTAAGGGCTTTCCCGCTCCTACACGACGTGACACGACATGTAACCCCAAAAGACAACCGTTTGTTGTACAGGGGACAATAGGATGTCCTTGAACAGTGTATGGTCACATCCCATGGTTCAAGGGACAACCGAACTGTCCCTCTCTCACTTAAAAAAGCTCCTTGCGGCAACTTAAAAAAGAAGGGAAAGGAGAGATCGAAAGATCAGAGGATCGATCGACCAATCAAAAAAATCGATTGAACAAGCATCGTTCGGGCTAAGAGATCGGAGAAGTCATTAACGACTGATCAAAGGAGAAGGCTTCCTGCATACCCTTGCCTTTTTTTGCAGTGTCATCTCCAGACTCCAAGCTCCGACCGCCGACGAACTAGAGGATCCGAACTCTTTTACCCAGAGCTTCTACTGAGTACTGAAGCTCTCCCCAACAACCTCGGTCGAACCGTCCAAGGGAAGCAGACCCGGCGCGAGCACCGGGCGAAGCATCCTGTAGCTACCTTAAAGTCCCCACGAATTTAAACAAGGAGGGCATTCCCTCTGCTTCTGTTGTAATTCAGATTGATTTAGTTTGTAATAAGCTTTCTTATCAATACAAACGAAATCCCTCCCCTTTCCCGGGAAAATCAGAAGTTTACACCTACAAATAGTCAAGAGGGGAAATTTCTGGTGGTTTGAAAAACAATTTTGGTGGACCCACTGTCAATTGAAATTGCTCAGTGAGGGATTTTGGTGGTGGAAATTATTTTGGGTTATCCTCTAGAGTATCAAGTGGAATATTCTTCGAGGAACTTCCCGATAAATGGGTTATCCTGAATGTACTAGGGATAGTACTTTTTCAGGAACTTCCCGTTTATTGGCATTAATTGCCTGACGCCCTCTAGAGAGATGAGACGATATGCACCGTTTGAGTAGACTGTGTCTATCACAAACGGTCCTTCCCATTTGGGTTCTGTTCGCGGGAAAATTCGTGTCTTTCTTCATTGATATCATTGCCATCTTAATTAACAACTTTATGCGTTACAAAGATCCGATCTTTTTATAAGATCCGGTTACAATGAAAATCAAAAATAAGAAAAAGAAAGATTACAAATTTATTCCTTGTTTGCCGAACGAATCGCGAGCTCCTGTTATGCGGTCACTCGCTTTGGTGGGTTCTTTGCCTGCGCCGGGGTTGTTTGCCGTGGACCACCGCGTGATCTCGATCCGGTCGGATCTACACGATATGACTGGTACTATTCCACCAAGGGAATAATAGCCGGGAGGGATTGTTTCACCAAGGAAACAACCGCTCGATGCTCGGGATCTAAGAACCAAGCTTAGATCCGGAGTGTGATCGTGTAGATCTCAGATCCGATTCTCTCGAACTCCTGCCTTATTTGGCGTGGACGATCGCCGAGCACCGGATCTGGAAGTCCAAGCCTTCAAGCCTTCAAAGTTGAGATCTTTT
>BQKN01066987.1:24482-39772 GCA_022839385.1 Asparagus kiusianus | reverse complement strand
TTAGTTTCTATATGCTGATCTTGTATCATATACTTCCCGATCACATACCTGCCTCAGGCTTCAAAATATAGCAGAGATGGAACTGATATTCTGACAATAATAGAAACTATTTTCTAACAATAGCCCTGACTTAGTACTCATGAGAAATGCCATGACACTGAAATAAAATCATACTTTAGCAATCTTTACTCTTAGCCTTGCACTGTTTATCATAATCTTCCATATTTAAATCCACGTGGACTTGCTCACAACTTCTAATTCTCTTTCAATTTTTTGAACTTTGATACCCTAAACATTATTTTCATGCAATGGATTCTTTATTTACATTGTCAAGAAATTTCTAGAGTAAGCAATGTAGCAACTCATCAAATAGACAAACTAAATATTTTCTGGATGTGGACATTCTCAAATATAAATGCAATCAAAAGGAGCATTGTTAGAAATATTCACATTCAACTTGTAAGAGAGATATTCACCAATTCAGGTCTTAATTGGATTAAAATTAGAGCTTTATAAAGGAAACAAAAGATATAACTACACCGTTGCGAGCAGGATAACAATATAGATAATTAAATAAGCTAATACAGATTATACAACTTCAAAAATATAAACAACATTTCAAATAAATAAAAAATGAATCAATAATGACATAACCGACCTAATTAGCATCATAAAACTAATCAGAGGATATACCTGTTGGAGGGATCTATAGTTATCGGCAATCTACAAATACCTCCTATCCAACCTCGGCCGTGGCCTCGATGTGGAAGAAGTAGAGAGATAGAGAGCAGCGAGAGACCTTAAAAGGGGTTGAAATTTACCTTAAATAGCAACAGATAATAGACTGATCGTGTTACGGCCTCTACCCTCAAAACAACCACAAACAGATTCGAAAAGAAATTCTGACTTTTCTCCAACGGCGAAAGCAACCAAAGACGACATATTTCGAGTGAAGAAGTATCGGCCGCCGGGCTGCAAGTCTCAATCATTAGTCTCATTAAGCAATTGAAATCCAGCAGCAATCAGTTGCCTCTTGGCTTCGGCTGCAAAAATTTCAAGCAAATCTAAATTTAAACATAAAACCTTCAAAAAAAAGTAGGGTTAGGGATTTGGGGATCACCGGTGGCGTGGAACTGAGTCCAAGATTCGTTAAGGTAGTCTAACAAATCGCCGACTATAGACGATGACGACGGAGAGCTGGAGCTCTCTGCGGCGGCGCGCTCCTGTATAAAGAAGAAGAAGCAGAGAAGGGACCGTTCGATCTGAGAGGGAGAGAGGGTTTTTTTCCTGGGTTGTGAAGAGAAAATGAAGGGGGTGAAAGTTTTGATAAAGTGGAAGAGAAACAATTGGTTGAAACTGAAACCGCGGTTGCTTGGAAAAAAAGAGCAGTTTGGAGAACGTGGGAAGTTTGGGAAATGCGCTTTAGGAGAACGTGGCAGTACAGAGATTGTTGGGTTGGTTATCCATTTTATTTATTTCATTGTACACAACCTTAGCTTACTATTCATTTTAACTTTTTTGTTGTTCTCCTTTAGTAATAAAGAAGTAGATATGTATAAGTATATATAAGTATATTTTCTCTTATATAAGTATATATAAGAATACTCTCTCTTATATATGTATAATGTATGTATGTATGTATGTATATACTCTCTCTTAGTATATATGTATATATAAGTATACTCTCTCTTATATATGAATACTCTCTCTTATATAATATATTTCTATATATGTATAATATGTCATATGTGTGTATATATATACTCTCTCTTAGTATATAAGTATATATAAGTATACTCTCTCTTATATAAGTATATATATGTATAAGTATATATAAGTATACTTTCTCTTATATAAGTATATATAAGAATACTCTCTCTTATATATGTATAATGTATGTATGTATGTATATATATACTCTCTCTCTCTCTCTTAGTATATATGTATATATATATGTATACTCTCTCTTATATAAGTATATATAAGTATACACTCTCTTATATATGTATAATATATATATATATATATATATATATATATATATATAAGTATACTCTCTCTTATATATGTATACTCCCTATTATATAAGTATACTCTTTTATATATGTGTGTGTGTATACTCTCTCTCTCTTAGTATATAAGTATATATAAGTATAGTATATTACAACGGCTACTTCTTCCCCATTGGCCCAACGGACAACGGCTACTTATGCGATTCTCTCTCTCTCAAATTATAACTTATAAATATATACAATATATTTACATATAATATATGTATATATAATATATAGTTACCTAATAATTTGGAAGTATATACTAATACATAATTATATAAAATATAATAATATTAAACTGATTTTTAGCATTTTTTTATTAAAAAAAAGAAAAGAAATTTAAAAAAACCTAGTTGGGATATACTTATCTATTGTGATGCGATAAATTCCAAAATAAATTTATACTTGTAATTTGTAAATGATTTATTAATTATTAATAAAGAATTTATTTTTATAATTTTTTATTTGTAATTTATGTCATTTTAAGTGATTAATAAAATTATTGTTTTTGTTATTTTTTTTGTTTTTTTATAATTTAAAATTTAAAAATTTGATAAAAAATTTAAAAAAAAAAGAAAAAAACTCAGGCCGGCCCGGGTACCCGGGTCCGGGTCCGGGCTCCGGTTTTGCCCGGGCCGGCCCGGGGTACCCGGGTCCGGGCTCCGGTTTTGCCCGGGCCCGGATTTCCAGACCGGGCCGGGCTGGATGGACAGGCCCAGGGACGGGCATCCAAATAGATGAAACGTGGGACATCAATAACTCAAAACCCCAAATATTTTAACTCCAAATCCCAAAGTCGGTTCAGCCAAAGCCCAGGCCCAAAAGCTAAACCCAGATCGACAACGGACGGGGCTGGGTCAAAAGTGACAATTGAACCCCCAAATGTTTTCCCGCGTCCGGACCTCCCTATAAAAAGGGGAGGGATCCCAAGACCAGCTTCTTGAGCGAAGATTCAGTCTTTCGAGCTCGATCCCCTTTTCTCTCGCTCTGATCTCTCGAGATGGAGAATTCGAAGGAGATGATCGCTGCCTCTTCACCATCTGAAGCTAATTCCATCGCCGAAGCCGATCCTCATCTCTCTGCTCTTCTCTACGGTACGATTCCCCCCCTCAGAACCCCTAGGTTTTGATCTTGGATTTGATTAGATCGGTTATTTTCTGTTCATTGTTATGGAATTAGTATAGAGCCAAACGATCTCAGCGAATCTTGTGATTTGCAAACAAAATTGAGGATCAGTTGATGACATCGGCAGTTTTTTCGTGAGATCTGAGAAATTTAGTGATCTTGAGGAATTAGTTTGCATAAATTGTGTGTAGAGCTAATGGATTCCTTCCCGGTTAGGGAGAGGATTTTCTACGGGTCTAGGATTACTTTTGATTTGTGAAGGTTTTTCTTCAGTTAGAGAGAGGATTTCTATTTTGTGCCTGTAGATCGGGTAAATTTAGTCAATCTTTTGGATTTTTAATGAGTTTGATGGATTCTGTGACTAGAAGCATTATCGAGTCCTTTGATCTTAAAATTTTCTCACGATCGTGTGGAACTTTTTTTTTTTTTTTTTTGCTAGAAGTAAATCTTTCTGGTACTTCAAAATCAAATGGATTCTGCTTAGTTAATGATCGGATTATGTACAGTTAAGGTGTTTTTTAGCTTTTGAAATGATCAAATTTTGTCTGTTTTTTCTTAAAAGCTTCTTAAATTTTTGATGGTCAGTAAGCTCCTAAATATTTTTTGTGAGGTAAAGGGTATGGATTGCCCCCGTCTTATTAATAAAGTGGATTATAATGTACAAAGTTAGTAAGCTTCTAAGTAACATATTAATATTTTACAGCATTTACAGTTACAGGCATTAAGTTGTAAGAGTTGTAGACTGGTACTGATTAATTGTCTCCTTATGATATTTTTGGAATTATGTGAAATGAATTTCGTGTATAAATGATTTTCGTACTGTTTTTACAGTAGCCATTATTCTTTTACTATGTGATGCACTTGATCGTTACTTGTAGTGCCAATTGTTTCTTATAGTTTCATACAAATTCATCTATATTTGTTTTGGGGCGTGTTTTCCCGCAATTAACTATGGCTATGTATAAATATTTTGCTACATTGCAAAGGGAATGTTTTCTTGTCTAGCTATACCAAAGATTTGAGAATTTACATGTTGAAGAATGTAAAATAATAATAATAATAATAAAGAATGTAAAATGCAGGAGCAGTTTCCTCTCCGAATGAATTGAATAACATGAATCAAATAACAGGGATTCAACTTAACCTCCGGTTTGTGATGTTAACATTTTGATGTATGACATAGTTTACTTAAGCTTTTTAATTAATTAAAAGATCACGATTTATAAGCTTTTCAATTTAGTAAAAAATCACGATTTATAAGGCAGTTATCATGACACTTTTACCACCAGCTACGTAACTGTTACTGATCTGTTGATACCTAAGATCTGTAGGATGAGGTATTTTCTTTCTCTGAAACGGATAAACCCGTAGATTTTCTCTGTTAAGTTTTAGGTCACTTGTATTGTTTGTTGCCCCCATGTAAGTCTTCTGATCAAACAGTGCTGTTGTCTATCTCATTCGTTGCTAGAATCACAAATTCCCTGAAAGCTATAGCATCAGGACTTGATATTAACATAGGCAACATGTAATTTGGACATTTTGCTCCTGAACATGAATGAAGTGTATAATTGATCTTCAGTTCATTGCTACACGTCTAATTAATTAAGACTAAAGCACTTTCTTTCGTGTCAAATGCTAAACCATACATTTAACAGTTTCTTTATAAATTGCAGATGTGTCTCAGGAGGTGCAAGTCGCTTTAGAGAATTTGCTGAAGATGACTAGGTAACCATCTTACCAGTAGCAGTAATCTTCTAGTCTTTGTTTACTAGAAAATAGACTTCTACCATTTTGAACAAAGGCTTTTGTTTCATAGATACTGTGTATGGTCTGTCCTTTTAGTGTTTTCTCACCATCTTCTCTGGAAGTTGTAGTTTAGCTAGATTGACTATTTATCAGAATATATTATCTCTAGAATTCTTTTCATACGGTTATAAATCGTCAATGTTTGCTAATTAAATGATATGATAAGAGAACTTTATCAACTGCTATTTATACCAATTTGCTATTAATTAGCTTATTAGAAAAAATCATGACCGTAAGCTGGCCTACTTTTCAGTAATTTTTGTGTGTCAGTGCAGCTGCTAATCATAAAATTGTTCTCAACTTATCGTGACATAAACCTACTAAAATTGTATCTTAAAGCCAACTGTTGAATCCTACTTTCATTTCACATATATATATTTTTTCCACAAAAAGAAAGTGTATTGTTCACTTGTTTGTGCACCAAACTTTATTCTGTATAACATAACATTTGTTGACATAAACTTCAGATGATTTGTATGTCAAGAAAATGATAGCCCACAGTTTTTTCCCTATTCTTTACGGATCAGTCAGTTTTAGCACACTCTTCTATTTCTTTTAGCGGAACCATCTATCTGATGATATATCTATTTACAGTGAGATAAATCAAAGTTCTGGTGAGATATCGAGAGAGATAGAGAAGTGCAGGCAGTCCGAAAGTGCCAAGAATAAGATGTTGGAAGAGGAAAAAGAGCGTTTCCAGAAAGCTGCTATTGCTGTGTTACAAATGCTCCGTCACAATTAGATGCTATATTCTATGAAGGTGATCAGAATATATTGTTTGTATAGTACTATGCATACTTTGGTAGTGTACCAGTGTAACTAGTGTTTTTTGTTAGTTCAATATCGAGTTACATGATGACTCTGCTTGATTTACTTCTTTATACGACTTTCGCAGCCATTTTACTGTCTTCACTTCGTAAGCAGAGTAATACCATAATGTAACCGCATTCTGCAATTGGTACCATCAGCTTTGATATTTAAGCCAAAGATCCAATAGGGACGCACACAACATAATACAATGTGCATGACATATATAATGATTTCTAGTTTGCCTATTACATTTAGTTTCCACCTATAATTTACATAATAGGTACAACGATCCTATTGTACGCATCTTATGGTCAAATTTTTTTATATTTTGCTCCTTCACTGGATACTTATTTCGTGTTTATTTTTGAGGTCATGAGATCCTCCATCTTCACTGTCTTTGATGTTGATTCAACTTGCATAATACTGTAAAGTAAATACTTGTCAGCAAATATTTAACTGAATGAAGATAAAATTGATCATGATGTGTGAAGTTAAGGGATAAATTACCTGCAAAAGGGCTTATTTGGGTTGCAAGCAGCTCTTTGTCCATATTATCAGGACAAAATTCTTTTTCTGCCCATGGATCCATAAAAGATCACACCTACAATATTCAGAGGGGCTGTTAATTATATTCGTATCATTTTTTTTATAATCCACAAATGCTTCTTTTATGCTTATTTTGCACTGATATATAAATTAATATCTTTGATGAAAATGAGGCGTGAGGAGAGAACCTCAGAGGAGATATGCTATTAAATAGTTTCTATTTTAAATATGCAACCCACACAAGTGTTATTTCCTTCAACGAGAATCAACATATAATTGATAGCCTAAAACTACATTAAAAGAAAATTAATATAAAACTATAATAATTTGCAGCAGATCTACACGGCCTAATTCAATAATAAATTGCAGCAGATCTAGCATGATATAGATAACTAGATAGTAGATACCATAAGAAGTTACTTTGAAGATGTTAGAATTAATATAAAACTATAATCATTGATCCTCACCATAACTTCGGAGTTTTAGAGTAATAGTTAGAGGAACTAAATTTAAGATGGTATCAGAGCAACCCAGGTTCAAATCTACGTGAGTCCAGGTTTTAACCCATAAATAGAGTGCTCGACCTGCCAGGGCATGTTAGAATTAATATAAAATTATAATCCTTGATCATCACCATAACTTCGGAGTTTTGGTCTAATGGTTAGAGGAACTAGATTTAAGAGAAGAAGACTGAAAATAGATAAAACTTTCTCCCTTGTATAAAGATCCTCATCTTTTTTCCTAAACAACCAAAGTTCACAGACTTTTTAGTAGATAGTACATGATACATTAATATAATTTTTTACAACTGGTAATTTTTTAGGGTTGCTCATTTCTGGAAATTGATTTCTTTAGGCATTAAAAACTAAAATATCCAAAAGAGAAAATAAATCAGTAAAACTGAACTATTTGTACAAACAAAAAACAAAGAAATAACAAAAGAACTTAAGTTAATAAATTATCTTTTACCTGGTGGATCCCTTATGCAAGGAATTTGGAATGGGATGGGGTTCTTCATCCTCAATGTTGAACTTAGCCTCAAGTATGAGCATGCCACCATCAATCGCATAGTCATTCTTCTTCCTATTCTTATGATTCATTGGGCTCATAATTTGGACATGTATATTTTCGCTCGTCCTTGATTAATTTATAGACCTTGAAATGAGAATGTAAAGAAAGTAGTAATTATATACATTTTAACAGATTCGATGATCCTACTTTTCCACGTACTATATTTTTTTAATGCATATTCTCATAATATTGCCATATCTTCCAGGTATGTTTGTGAGGATAGTATAGATTTTGATGGATGCATTTCGACTTATATAATTGATTATTATTCATGTACTAATATCTAAGGCATATTCAAAGGCCATGCCAAAATCTACTTCTAGACCTTTACTGCCACAATTTTTATGAAGTGTCTTATCGTGTAGAATTTATTTTTACAATTATTTCTGAAAGTTTTAGGCAAAGTTTCAGGTTAGGTTATTTTTGCTCATGTATGCGGCTCTATCCCTTGTACTAGGGATGCAAAACGGACACGTTCATTCATAGATATTGATGGGAGCCCAAACTTGACTTTACACCACCAACAAATCAAGCGGTAGAATCTTTCCGTAGTCACTGATAAATCAAGGAAGTATGTAGCCCAAGAACACTAAGAAAGAATCTGAAATTCTGAAAGTAAGAAACCCTAAGTTTATTGATAAAATTCTCTCAAGTTTTCAATCACAAAAAAAAACATAATAAAACCCTTATACCAAGCCGATCTTAAATAGCCTCTGTTTTGGTTTCCTAAATAAATCATAGTTGTAAATAAGTTCCTACTTTTAAACAATTTCCTACTTCCTAAACAAATCCTATTTGCCTAAACAATTCACTACTTCCTAAAATAAAGCATATTTGTAATCAAATTAAATTCTATTAAGACTCTGATTCCTTCATTTTGTAGCTTCTTGTAATTATGCACCACACGAGCATGATCATTCCTACACACTAATGGCTCTGGAATTATATCCTTCTGCCATCCTTCGAGACTCCATTTTTCCTCAAGTGTGAGATCATGAAATCTCTTCTTGAGCTCGTCATAGTCCTTCTGTGCAGCCTTGTCCTCCGTTAAGCCCTTCCAATGCACTAACACTTGTCACACCCTCTCTCTAGTAATCGGCTTTACATAACTCTGATAGAGAAGCACCTCATTAGGAACCAATTACATTCTATCAAATGAAGGTAATTTACTCGCGAGCAAATTGGAATCTTGTACTTTCTTCTTCAACATAGATACATGAAAAACTATGTGCAAAAGAGAGAAGTCTAGCAATTTCAACTTATATGTCACCTCGCCAACCAACTATAATACTTTGAAGGGCTCATAATACCACTATGACGACTTCACATTGGACCTCTTCTCAAGGATCTCTGTCAGTACGGCTATAACTTCAAATACACCAAGTCACCTGGCTTAAAGATCACATCCCGTCGCCCTTCGTCATGCTAATTCTTCATCTGTTGTTGGGCTTTAGATGACTCCTCCACATCATGCAAAATCTCATCCTTTGCCAAAAGGTCCTGCTCTACCTCATCATTCTTCGTCGTCCCCAACTCATAAGACTGTAGTGGCGGCCATCCATACATTACCTCAAATGGGATCTTTTGAATCGATAAACGGAATGCAATATTGTACCAATACTTAGCCCATGGGATAAAATCCTTCCATTTATTTTGTTCCTCATGACAGTAACTTCTCAAATACTGGTCTAAAGTATAGTTCACCATTTTCGTCTGTCCATCGGTCTATAGACCATATGATGAACTCGCCTTTAGCTTACTCTCTTGTAATGCAAATAACTACCAAAAGGAACTCATGAATACCTTTTCCCGATCGATGAAACCCAAGCTATGCTCGCTACCATAAATGGATGCCTCAACGAAATGAAGTGCGCCCTCTTACTCAAACGATTTATCATGATTAATATAGATAGCCTCAAATCCCTGACAACTAGGCAAACCCTCTACGAAATCCATAAATAAGTCCTCCCAAATCTCTCTAGAATCGACAAATGTTGCATCAAGCCCAACGGAGCCCTCTGATCATATTTTATCTTCTAACACATATCACACTCCGCTACTTTTGCCTTCACTGTAGCCTCGTTTAGAGCCCTGTAATCTATGCAAAATCTGCATTGTCCCATCCTTCTTCCTCATCAAGAGAATAGGTAAAAAAAATAGACTCCAACTCGGCCTGATCAATCCACTCTTTAGAATCTCCTTGACTTGCCTCTCGATCTCTATCTTGTGAAAGTACATTAACTGGCTTCGACCCATCCTTTAGAACAATCCGATGATCCTATACCCTCAATGGCGGTAGCTCGGTAGGTACTTCTGTGATCCTGTAATGTCTTGATACTACCTCTCGCATCCTAGTGTTCAACTAGACTAATGGATCTTCTACATCAACCCCTGAGGTCAGCAGTAGAAGTCCCTTGGAATCCCCTTGATCCTCTGCATCTGTGACAAGAACAACGCATTATGCTCCTTTTTCCCACAGCCGATCAAATGAATTAGTTTCACAGCTCCTCAATCCCCTTGTATTTGCAGTCCAAGTGTGCCTCTTTCCCTTCAAATTAAATATCATCCGCATCATCTTAAAATTCATCTTTGTATCACCTAATCGCCTCAACCAAGCATTACTCAGGATAATATCAGTACCAACCAGTACTAACATATGAAGATCAGTTGTAAGCCTAACCCCCTGGACATTCATACTAAAATATCGAACAATCTCCTCACACTACATCTTTTCCCCATTTGCGATTTGTACCTCAAATGGCTCTACTGTTGTACCTTTCAGACCCACCTTCTTGGCGATAAATGAACTAATGAAATTATATAAAGATCCAGGATCAACCAACATTAACACCTTGTGTTTCCCTATCCAAGCTGTCATCCTCAAAGTAGACGGTCTAAGAACCCCGATCATCACATTCAGGGACAACCCAACACCTATCAGGTCCTCCCATCTTTCATCGCCCCCTATCACTGTCGAAACTTGACACCATAGTGTCACCTTCCTTGTCAGTAGACCCTACAACCATGAAAGCTACTCCGGACCAGCAACGACACTCCTTATCCTACTTCTCTCTCCGCATTAAAATACAAACCCTTCTTTATCCAGTCCTATACCTCATTTTTAGAGAGCTTCCTCACCTCTTTCTTTGCTGCACTATCTCTTGTACTCGTTCCTAGAGCTTTTCCCACCTTGTCGACTCTATATAAGTTGATTTCTTGCTGCCTAACTCCTTACTTGCCTTCCAACTATTAGATTTGCTCTCCTCTAAAATCTCTGCTTTCCATGTTGCCTCGGTTAGTCTCTGAGGTGCTTCAATTTCACCATTGATGCCAACCAGGTTTTCAACCCTTCCAAAAAAGCCCCAAATACTGATTCTCCAACCAATTCCTTAGCAGTACTTGTAGCCTTTCAAACTCCTCAAGTTAATCGGCAACTTTTCCATCATGTCTCAATTTGGCTCGTTGTCCATGATGGTTCACCATAGGGCAAGAACTCCTCCACGAAAGCGGTCCACCCTAATCTCCTGCCCTCCTTCTCACACTGTGTCTTCAGCCACCTCCACCAGCTATTTGTTCGACCATCAAGATGAAAACCGGCTGTCTCCACTCTCCTATCTTGGTCCATCTCATACACATTGAAATACTATTCAGCATTCTCTAGCCATTCATACAGATGACCGCCCTAAAAGTGTGGAAAGTCGATCTTTAGCCTTCGAGGTCCCCAATTATAATAGTAATCATCCTTATCATCTCTATCATAATTCACACGTCCATATTCGCCTTGCCGATGCTGATATCATCCCCTACCACGATGAGGACTGTTTGGTGAAAAATTTGTAATAAGAAAAATAATGAAAGAATCGTATTTGATTTATTCTCTCTAACTGCTTAGAAAAAGAATGATTACAACCCTCTCAATCTCGATTACAATTTGATTTCCTGATTACAAAAGAGAGGAGAATTGATCTGAATTCTCCTCTTTATTTAATTCTGGGTTCTTCACGGTGGCGATGGAGTGCCTCCCTCGAATGCTCGCGTCGAGTTTGCTCTTCGTTGATGATCCGAACGTCTTGTTTCACTGGAACATGGTCTTCTCCTCATGATTTAATGTTGTGAAAAACTTATGTGGCAAGTTTGAAACTCTTGATGAGTTGATAACTCTCAACGAGTTTGAAACTCTATGAAAGAGTCTATTTGAACCGAAAGTTCGGTTAATAAGTCAATGATGAAAGCTTCTTGATCTCAGTTGCTGAAGAATGCTTCCAGATCGGATGATTGAAGAAGCTCTTGTTACCGATTTCTAGATCCGAGAATGCTCCAAAGATCCACACTTTGTTGCCAAGCTCCAGGGTCAATCTGAGCCAAGAAGTTCCAACCCTTAACTCAATTGAGTTTAGTCGTTTTTATAGGGGATTAAGGGGGTGTAACCGTCCCTTAAATCACTCCTAAGTGGGGTGTAACCGCCCCCAAATCGTGGGAAACGGTTTTATAACCGTTCAGCTCATGTTGAATGAATCAAACAACGCCTAAGTTGGCGTTCAGGACCCTAACTCCTCGTTTTAGACTGGAGGCGTGGAGTTGGGCACCCGCAGGATGTTGAAAAACGCGAGGGCCGCTCCCGTTTGGTTTGCTGAGGATTGGAAACGCGGTAGTCGCCTGCGTTTTGCTTGTTGAAGCTTGGAAACGCGGGGGTCGCCTGCGTTTCAGGAATTGAAACACGGGGTCGCCTACGTTTCAAGAATTGGAACGCGGAGATGGCTTTCGCGTTTAGAAGGGGCTAGTTGACTTGTAGCCTCTTCTGTAGAGCGTTGTAAAGACCATTGTTGAATGATCTTCGCCTTGGCTGCTCGAAAATATGAGAGTTGTCAGATTGTAACTCCCGATGTTGATTGTGAAGGCTGTTGAACTAGAGCTTTCATCGGTTGTTGTGAAGGTCGTCAGATTGTAACCTTCATCGATCTATGTGAAAGTCTTCGAATTATAGCCTTTTGGAAGTCGTCAGATTATAACTTCTATCATCGGTATTTGATGGGGGATCAGCTATCTATTTTGATTTTTAGACAGCCTACAAAGACATCCCTGATCATACCCCTAATATTTCTCCAAATCCAAGATGGAATCCCCATAGTAATCATCAACATCTCTGGCTTTGACAAATCATGTCCCTCAATGATCAAACCAGTCATCGTAACCTTCAGGTTCCATCTCTACCTCAACAATCTCTTCTTTTCCATAACCTCTTTAACGGCCATAACCATACCCTTGAACTATCGCACCACCACGAGCACCGCCAAAGCCTCCTCGGTCGTCTGTTGCTGTCACCCACAACGCCGACCGCAGCCCTACTCGCTGCTATTCAACACGCTGCTGCACCATCGGCTACCACTTAGCTTGCCACGGTCCGATCAGCCACCAACCCTCCTACCATTGCCCAGTCTAACCCTAATAGTTGGCGCCAATCACGACGATGTTGCCCAGCACCACGGATCATCAAATCCTCTGTAGCCTCTTTCTCCCCCATGAGTCTACCACCATCGACCATCATTGTCATTGTGTGCTTTGTTGTTGATTACTTTCTTCACCGACAAAGTTAATCATTTGATTGTGTGATGCCCCTGGGTTCACACAAGGCTGCAGTCCAAGGTAAAACCAGAGATTTCAAACCTGACAGTTTGATGATTGGTCATTCGTACACTCGGAGCCAGTTTGATCCTTGCTATATTTTCACAAGTTGAAAGGAGGTGTGTATATCTATTTGTTACTTTATGTGGATGACATGTTGGTTGCATCTATTTCCAGATCTGCTATAGATGAGTTGAAGGCACAACTTTCAAAGGAGTTTGAGATGAAGGATTTGGGTGAGGCAAAGCGCATTTTAGGGATGGAAATCGGCAGAGACAATAAGAATGGCAGAATTTGTTTAACACATGTGGCTTATTTGAAGAATGTTCTACAGCGATTTCATATTAGCATGGATACGAAGCCAGTTAGTGTACCTTTGGGAGCTCATTTGAAGCTTTCAATTGATCTTTCACCAAAGACGGTTGAAGATAGAGAGTTGATGTCGAAGACTCCATATGCGAGCACGGTTGGGAGCTTGATGTATACGATGGTATGTACGAGGTCGGATTTATCACAGACGGTGAGCATGGTTTTGAGATACATGCACGATCAAGGAGTGGGTCATTGGGACACCGTGAGATGGATTTTGAGGTACATTCGAGGTACGCTCAATGTTGGTTTAGTTTATGAGCGAAACACTACAGGTGAGTAGTTATGCATTAGTTATGTTAATTCGGATTATGCCGGGGATTTGGATAAGCGCCGATCTATGACGGGGTATGTGTTTACTTTGACCCGTACGCCGGTATGTTAGAGATGTACCTTACAGTCTACGGTGGCTTTGTCTACGATAGAGACAGAGTATATGGTAGTTACAGAGGCTGTGAAGGAGGTTATTTGGCTTCGAGGACTTTTGGAGGAACTTGGTATATCGCAACGGTCCGTCACTGTTTGGTGGAAAATTTATAGTAAAAAGAATGAAGGAAAATTAATTTATATTCCTTTAATCTCAGTTACAATTGGATTTCCTGATTACAAAAGAGAGGAGAATGATCTGGATTCTCCCCTTTGTTTAATTCTGGGTTCTTCACGGTGGCGATGTAGTGCCTCCCTCGAATGCTCGCGTCGAGTTTGCTCTCCGTTGACGATCCGAACGTCTTGATTCACTGGAACGTGGTATTCTCCTCACGATTTGACGTTATGGAGAACTTGCAAAGCAAGTTTTAGAACTCTGAACGAGTGTGTTTGATCTTAACCATAATTGGTTAGACAAGCCAAAGATCTCTTCTTTGCTGACAAGGAGAAGGATCCAAAAGCCAGCCCCAGGATCTCTTCTGTTGCTGCCAAGAAGTTCCAACAGACCGACCCCTGAATTGAATTGATTTTTAGTTATTTATAGAGGATTAAAGGGTATAACCGCCCCCTTAATTCGCTCCTAAGTGGGGCTAATGGGATGTAACCCCCCCTTAAATCACTCCTGAGTGGAGTTGTGATCCCTTCAGATTGTGGGAAACGGTTTTGAAACCGTTTAGCTCGTGCTTGAACGAGTCAAACACAAAACCCGCGTTCTGGAATGAAATCTGCGTTTGAACACAGTGTTAGCGAGCTGCGTTGGGCAGTTTGTTGAAACCTGCGTTGGCAGCTGTTAGAAGCTGCGTTGGCAGCAGTCAGATGCTGCGTTTGCGACCGAACATAAGCTGCGTTGGCAGTTTGTTGGAAGCTGCGTTGGCAGCTGTTAGAAGATGCGTTGGCAGCAGTCAGATGCTGCGTTTGCGGCCGAACATGAGCTGCGTTGGCAGTTTGTTGGAAGCTGCATTTGGCAGCAGATGAAAGCTGCGTTGGCAGCTTTTGGAGCTGAATGTGAGCTGCGTTTGCAGCCTTCGGAGGCTGCGTTTACGGTCGAACTGGTGTTGCGTCTTGATGATGGTACGCAGGGAGTGTAGGCAGTAAAAATTACCTAGGAGGATCGACGACACGTTGCAGACTAAATCGTCGTCCCCAATGTGGTTGAGGACTCATTGCAAACTCGATGGGCGTCTTCGGTCGACATCTCCCTAGCTCCCACTTGGATCATCTCTCACATAGGCCAAGGAGAGGCATGTGGAACAAGGAACCATCCTCAGGACACATCCCATCAAAGTGTTTGACGTATCCCTACCATGTCAACACCAAGTCTAGCTTATTCTAGGCTTCCTCGAGCTCAACAAAAGTGGGGGGGGGCTGGCATTTAAACTCTCCTAACCAAGCCTAGAGCTTGCCTGGTGAAGCCAAGCCCGCCTAATAAGGCCAAACTCGCCTCGGTTCCAGAGCCCGCCA
>BQKN01066987.1:0-14482 GCA_022839385.1 Asparagus kiusianus | reverse complement strand
AAGCCCGCCTAATAAGGCCAAACTCGCCTCGGTTCCAGAGCCCGCCAAGCCCTTGAGCTCGCCCGACTTCTTGAGTCCGCCTGACGACGCCTCGATTCTAGAACCCGCCTGGCGATCAAAGCTCGGCCACCCCCCAGCTCGCTTGAACCTCAATTCCAGAGGAAGGCCATTGGGCTCGCTCGCCAAGACACTTGGGACATAGGGATAGTCACATCATGGTCATATCCTACAAGTTACATAAAATTAGGTCAAATTTACTAATTAAGGTAGACGTGGATCTTAAAATTGTAAATAAATTTTTAAAAGAGTAGGTTTAAAAATTTTGTCCTTTTCTTATCATTCACCATTTTCTGACGTTCATATGCTAATCAAACTCCACACCGGTCCCTTCATTGTTAGTGCTGCAGGGATCACGGGTAACCAACTGCGTTGAAGCTTGAGAGACATTCAAGGCAACAGAAAAAACTCGAAATGCACAAACGAGCAACGATAGAGAACAAAGATAAACAACTGCTGAACCTCAGGGATGTCTCACCAAAATCTAGAGGCTATCCCCAAGTATAAAACCTGAATTTCTTCAAGAGAAAAAAAAACAACTGGTACAATTCCTTCTGCAGTCCTACCAAACCCTTAAGCCATATATAAAACACGTCCGTAGACCACCCATACCTCAACCAAGAGGCAAAAACCCAGGTACAGGCGACGCGGTAAAACAACCACGAGACCAAATTCCTCCTCCCTCCCCTAAGCTGAAGGAGTTCCCTCTGGTTTCTCGGTGTCCATAGGGTCAGAGGTAGCAGGCGGTGAGCCTTGCCCATTTCCTTCGCTCATCTGCTCCTCTCCGCCTTCTTGAGGCTGCTGCTCGGAAGTGGTAGATTGAGGTTGTGGAGAAGTTGCCTCTGCTGGAGGCGGAGTCTGGGGTTTGGCTGGTGGGGGTCTAGGCTTTGTCATTATTGGCCTGCAAAACCTGTTAAACAGGCAAACATTTTCGATTCTCATCAGAAAAATACATCATTCATCATTATCAAAGATCATATAAATAAGAGCGTAAACTCCATGTAATCCGCCCCAGATGTTTGGCTGATTTTGAGATAACCCCTATATAATTTATAAAATTTCACTCAACCCCCCTACCCTTTGGGCATGTCACAAAACCCCCCCCCCCAAGCTTTTCAGTTTTGTCAACATACCCCCACAAACTTTCAACATTATTTATAGGAAACTGCTGTGAACCTTTTTATATAATTTCATGAAAAACCCCTACTATGCCATCCGCGGGTATGCTAGAATATTTGCCAACATTTGGGATATGAACTTCTGATACAATCAGAGTCCTGCTACCAGGTTTTCTTGATATATAAGCTACATCCATATTCTGATACAATCAGAGTCCTTACCCGGGAGGAGCCAAAAGTACAAAACTAGATATTAAACAATACTTGAAGCCATTGCTTATCAAGGTCGTAAGCATAGCGCGCTTGAGAGAACTGGATGGATAATGAAAAAACAAAAGAAAATGGTAAACAACTTTTTTTTCCCTCCCTACTTAAAACTGCATAAAAAATATAGCAGGACATCCTGAGAAGACTTTTGACTCCATGAAACTCAGAAAAGCCCAAGAAAAAAATCCCAAAGCCAAAACAATGAAAGCAAAGAAAGTATTAGTATCTAGACCATCTAAAAAGAAAGCAAGCTACAGATCAATTGTTTTACCTCGATAACATTTGACAACGACCGACTATATGAATAACATGAACTAGCCTAGTATATACCAAAAATAAGATATTCATACTTTTATGACCTAACCTAACACGATGGACAATAACTAT
Source organism: Asparagus kiusianus (assembly GCA_022839385.1). Classification (NCBI taxonomy): domain Eukaryota; kingdom Viridiplantae; phylum Streptophyta; class Magnoliopsida; order Asparagales; family Asparagaceae; genus Asparagus; species Asparagus kiusianus. The sequence goes on along the minus strand of BQKN01066987.1, from coordinate 12,653 downwards.
AGATTTGATATTTTCTTTTCAAGCATAAATATACTTTAAACATCCCAAAAGAGCAGGTGAAAATTCCAACTAAATTGTTAATATTCTTCAACATGGAAAAACTAGATCATGTTACAAAGGTCAGGCAGATAACAATGTTTGTATTCCTTAAATCATAAATTATATAAAATAACTTATCTACCTGTCTAGTGCCTCAGCCTTTCTTTTAATGTCTGCTGAAAAAAGAACAGGAGTGGCATATTTTGGCAAAGCGTCCTGCTGCTGCTTTTTCTCTCTTAGCCATGCTTCAGCTTGCCCACACTCGTTGATAACCTATTGACCAACAGAATTCCCGCGTAATTAACTACAACAATTTCCATATATATCAGCAATACAAGGCACGTGAAATTGAAAATTGTAGTAATAAAGAACTCGAAACAGAAGCTTAAACATAACATCATACAACCATCACTCCAAAGTAAACCATTGGAGCAGCAAGAAACTCAGCAAGCAAGCAAACCAAATAGAAATCTTAACAACCAATGTATGACTCGAGAAAATATTGATAAGAATGTAACCTTCAAAAAAGGAAGAAAAGAACTCAAGGAAAAAGTAAGAAAACAAACACAGAGTTGACGTGAAAACCAAAAGCATCCCAGTAACAATAAGACTATTGATGAAGAATTAGAAGTATGAGACTGTAAAGGAAACATTTGTGAGTAAAATAGCAGGTTCTTCGCTGTAATAGCACACTTTATTAGTAAACTTGCAACAGAATTTCATTATTTATGTATCTACATAACATGAAGAGATTCATATGCATGCATAAAATTCAATTAGGTCTACCAATGTAAGAATTTCAAAACTGATGTAAAGTTATTTGAAAAACAAAGCTAACAGCATAAATGTGGATAGTAAATTAATAGCACAGCTGCAAACAATAATACCTTTTGCTTCTCTTCAACATCAATGTGATCAAATTTGGGATCCTTGGACAATGCTGCCTCTCTATAACTATTGATACAATAACCAAGTTGACTACTTGCTGGCTCTCTTTCTGTCCACTCCTTATAACGCTCTTCAATAGGGTCACCTTGCTGCACTCAAACAAGTCTTTTTTGTCAGATATGAAATTACATAGACAATTAATATAAGAGATCTATTGTAGCAGAAAGATTACCTTTTTAAGCTCCTCAAGTTTCGCAATGTAAACACCTTTTGTTTCATCCTCACCATCTTCATACAGCCAATCCTCAACCTCTTGAAGTTTTGCAGTCAAGTCATCTCTTTCAGCAGTTTGTACAAATTCTTCGTACTTGTCATGAAGCTATGTCCAGAAAAAAAATTATGAGACTCAACTTTATTGTATATCGAATAACTAGTTCTGAATAGTTTTAAGGATAGCCCTTGTACTTTGTTCCGCATGTCATAGACATACGCCTCCACAGCATTCTTCTTGTCCTTCGTTTCTTCCATAACCCGGTCTTGAAGAGCCATTTCAAACTCCTCCTCAACAGCTTTCTGCAAATCTGCAGCAGCCAAGCCTCCATAGACCAATTCAACAACCGCTATATTAGTCTTCTTTACCTTCTTTTTTGAAGGCTCAGCCTGATATGTAAAAAAACAGATAGGTTATTATCATCTTGAACAAAAGAGTCAAGGATCAATCAGAACCCATAAAGGCATTAAGGTAAACATGGCAGAGTTATACTCAAAAGTAAACCAATATGTGATAGCAATCACATCACTCAAGGATGCAATGTGAACTAAAATACTTGTTGATATAACTGAGGGCAAGCAAGTTCTTCCCACCAGCAGAGAATAATTAGAATTCCTCACAACACTACAAATTGACACCAAAAAACAGAACAAAGAAACTATAACCAAACAAAGAATAAAGAACTAACCACAGCCCATTTCAGAAATTAGAACCAATGATAGTCAATGAACAGATAATAAACCACATAACCCACATGCGTCAATATCACAAATGGGTTCGATAGCAACACATGAAGGTAATACAATGATAATTTAACAAGGAGATAAGGTTCATTTTACAAACCTTTGTCTCTGTTTCCATCTGCACGGGCTTGTTTGCAGACTCCGGTGCACCATTCTCAACCCCAGTTCCAGAGGCATCCTGCATATTGATATCAGTTTCAGCCGCAGACGCATTGGCTTTTGCCTCCTCAGTCTCCATGTTGGCATCCTCTTTTGGAGCTTCCTTTGCGACTGCTACAGGGACTTCAACCTCTTCTTCCTCTAACATCTTTAATAATAAATAAAAAAACACATACACACACCTCAATATATAGAAATAGCAATACAAAGAAAAGTATGTAAAATCTTCTCAGACTTACAGTTGCTGACTCAACAGATACAATTCCATGGAGATTTAGGCGAGCTTTGACTTTCAACTTTGCCCTCTCACCTTTAGTGGATTGGAAGGGACCAATCTATCAACAAAACAGTGGTTGTGAGAACAGCGCATCAATAACTAATGACAATCAACATGTCATAACTCTCTATTGAGTGAACAATATCTAAAATAAAGAAAGTAATAATATATAAGATGTAATTACCGTGTATGTACTAATCTTAGGCAGAACTTGTAAATTGTCTGCATCAGCATAGATCACATCGACAGAGAATGTACTAGATCTGAAGAATGTCAGAGCTTTGACACTTGGAATTGGGTTTCCCTTGGGAAATACTATTGAGCTCTGCTGATTTTCAACTGTTTCTTCAGGTGATCCAGTGGCAGAGCCTTTCCATGTGAGGGAAACAGGGAAGGGGAAACTTTCATGCACCTTCAACAGATATAAGGCAATAATTAAAAATCAACATGGATAAATCACAGTTAACAAAGCATGCAAACTAAACATACAACAACATAGTTATTTAGACCGAGATATCTAGCATAGCCTCCCTCATCTTCTAATCTGAATTTTAGAAGAATAATAACTGATGAATGAGAATGATTTTCATTCATCTTGAATGAAGAAGTGTTTGAAGATGTGCAATGCAGAACAACGCCTGCGCTTTAAGGGGGGGGGGGGGGGTGAGCGTGCACACATGTATGTGTGCATCTCTTTTAGCAGGGGCAGGGCGGAGGCGGGATTTGGATGGGATTTCATTTTTCACAAAAGACTGGATGAGGCAAACAAGCTACATTAAGCATGCCAGACACGAGAACATTGTTACTTAAGGAGTCAGTAGCGCACTTATTTTAATTACCCTCTGATTTAAATGATTGTCCAACCAGTTATAAAAAGAAATTCTGCAGCAATTGAACTATAATGCAATATATAAATACCATCTAATCAAATCGACAATTATTCAGATTTATGTACCTAACACTATGATATGACACCAGCAGTAACCAATCAAAAAAAGTCTACTGAATTGTATTGGTAGGAGAACTAAATAAACACTAACATGTTCCTAAGTTCTACCTGAAGAAATGACCCCATATGGAGGCGTGTTGAAATTTGAAACCACTATGATGTTTCTAATCTCTGCCCAATACTTTGATCCTATAATCAGATACAGACAATTGCATGGCTACACTTGAGTACCAATCCCAAGGTTAGCAAATCTGACATAATAGCAATATACCATCTAGGCACACAAAAAGCCAGATATTTCCCTCAAATCCATCTAATGCTTACGACTGGAACGCATTAATACTGTTTCATTTGGAAGAAACCACAAGTAAGTCATGGTTCAGCAAGCATCATACCCATAGTAATAGCACAAAAGATTTCAACTTCACAAGATGATGCAATGAGTGATAAACAAAAAACATGTACAATATATGAAACTACACCAGAAAATGCAACAAAGTGACTAAATTTTAACCTGAAAATCGCGGACTTTGAATGTAGGGCTGAGAATAGCACACTGAAGTGCACACCCACGAGCAACACACTCGCTCGCATTCATTGTTCTCCTTGGCTCCTTCCCAAAGAACTCCGTCAAAATCCTAATAATGGCCGGGACTCTCGAGCCAGAGCCAACAACTTCAACAGTGTGAATATTCTCCACGCTCAACCCAGCATCAGCAAGAGCCTTCTCTAAGGGACCCTTAACCCTCTCCAATATAGGCACGCTAATATTCTCAAACTCCTCCCTTTTAATAAACCCTCTCACATCCTTCTCATCCATCAAGCACTCTATATTTAAAGGCGCCTCAGGATTCGCACTCAACATTTTCTTCAACTTCTCACAAGCTGCTCTTAAACGAAGACAAGCCCTCGCGTTCTGATACACGTCAATTTTATACTCATCCTTAAATTTTGCAGCAAAATACTTGACTAAAACCTCATCAAAGTCCCGCCCACCAAGTGATCGATCAAATGTATGGGCCAAAACTTTTAGTTGACCCTTCTTATACCCAGCAATACAAACCTGCATACTCGCATGCCCAACATCAACAAAGGCAACATTCAACTGATCATTTTCAGGCAAATCAGTTTTATAAATACCGTAAGCCAATGCAGTCGCAGTCGTCTCATGAAATAATCTCAACGGATTCAATCCTGCAAATATACAAGATGGAAACGAGCTAAATAATTAACAAATACTTTGTCAATTGTTGGCGTAACTATTTGGTTATATTCGATTTGGTAGTTCAATTAACAATAAACAAATAATTTTTAACATTTGATACATAAATGAATAGAATTTAATGTAGATGTATATTCAATTCGTTTGATCATCAAATATTCATCTAAAATTTTATCGTTTACAACTTGTATAATTACTCACATGATGAGAGACCTACAAGAGTACCAAGTCAACTTTATAACCAAACATTCGAATTACAGATTCATATATCATAATTAAAAAGGAACAAACGTAAACTATGAATTCACTGCAACTTAACAAGTATTAACTTTTGTATGTTGATATTCTTGTACAAAACTAAGGTCTATATTTTCGCTCAAAATATAACTTCAAAGTGAAACTTTGGGGTAATAAATTGCAAATAACCATTAAAAAAGTATAATCGCTGCTTGATTTGGTTCTAGACCTACCTGCGATCTTGGCCGCATCCATCACCGCTCGCCGCTGCAAGTCCGTAAAGTACACCGGAATCCCAATACAGCAATCAACAACGGCCGCATTCAAATTCTTCTCAGCGATCCCTTTCAAATCCGACAGAACCATCCCCAAAACCTGAGTCGGCGTGAACCCCCGCTGCTCGCCGAGATACCGAGCCTGGATCACCGGGAACCCATCGGAACCTTCGGTGACCGCAAAAGGAAGGGTTTGGATATCTCGTTGCAGCTCTGGATCGGAGAACTTTCGGCCGATCAATCGCTTGATTTGGGAGATCGTGTTCTTAGGGTTCATCATCGAGGAGGCGGCGCCGGCGGTGCCGATGAACCGCTGCTTGTCGCCGAAGCAGACAACGGCGGGGGTTTCGCGCTTCGACTCGTCGTTGAGGACGACATCGATGCCGCGCTGGCGAGCGACGGCGACGATGCCGCTCTCGTTGCCGACGTCGAATCCGACCACGCTCATCGTCGAATCTGGATGATTTGATGATTTCGATCAGGATCTGAGAAATTAGGGTTAGGGTTTTGGAGTGGGGGAAGATAAAAAAAGGAGGTGAAGGCGCGTGTGGATGTTTCTAGAAGCGTTGATTTTAAAAGGTAGTTTCGAAAATATAGGAGTTTATTTATAATGGTTGATATAATGTGTACCGTTGGATTTGAGAATGGACGGCTGGATTCCGGAGGAAAGGGAAGGAGAGGAGACGCTATGAGGGGGTGAGAATATCTGAAATATACGGCCGTTTGTTTGCATGGAAGTACAAATGCAACAACGGAAGTAAAGCAGTAGAGGCTAATTTTACTACTTGAGTTTTGCTAGAGGGACCCAAAATATGGGATCAATAGGGGGGATAAGTGAGATATCCTTCTCCTATTGGATAATGAGTTAGTCATCATTAATGATGATCAACTCATTATCCAATAGGACGGGGACACCTCATTTGTCCCTCCTATTGGGGGTCCAACTATTCACACTCCCAAACAGTAACTTTGGGGGTGTGTGAGGACTAAATTGCCCTTCTCTCACCGGACAGCTAACCCTGTGGGTAATTAATTTTCCTGTCCAACAAAATGGCATTTTCGACAATCCAACTCCCTAAATTACTGTTTGGGAGTGGATATAGCAAACGTGCTTCTAAAAGCACCTCTTTAAAAGCAAAGACAATGTCAACGAACATGCATAACTTTTTAACCAAACACTATTATTGACTACTTCTTGAAAAAAACTTAACAGAAACACCCCAAAAGGAACCAAAAGAACGATAATCTCAAATTTATACTCCATTTAGCGCTAAAGGCTTGTTTGAATGACTATAAGTTTAGAAGTAAGAAATAAATTTAAAAAGTAGCTTGAAAAATGATTTCCCTCTAGAAACCACCTTAAAAATAAGACTATTATGTAGAAACCGCATTTCAATTTAAACATAAACTACTTTTAAAATGAGTTTTCGTTCCAATCAATCACCTCGTAGGAAAAATTTACTGTTGGGTCGTCCATGGATCCACGGTAATCTTATAGTTCCCTCCACCCTCCATCAGTGTTTGAAATATGTCGACACTAATGAGGAGGTTAAGACAGTGGTCGCGGATAAGCAACCATTCAAGGGGTTAGAAAACTATTTTACTGACTCCCTTCTATATGGTGCTGAGTCCGAAACTGAACCGTCGGCCCATGGCACGGACAGCAGAGATGAAGCTGATACCGAAGCCGGGCTCGATTATAGTGAAGGTCTTGTATTAAATGACATTGAACCTCTTGTAATCGATCTTGACGGTGATGAGTCGTCGGACGAAAGTTGTAACTGGCAACTTGCCGATGAAATAATAAAGAATGATTTAGAGTATTCGTCTTGTCTTAATGATGTAATGCAGGAATTGTATGATAATCCTAATCTACACATGCCAATTCGTTCGTCCTGCACGGCAACGAAATATCTGCAAAATTCAGCCGGGACAACGGTGATCCTACCTGCAAAGACAGGGGGTGAGAAAGAAATAATCTTTAAAAAAGGGAATCCATCCCCAGCCCCTAGTCTTTTCTTGGACAGCGACTCAGATGATGAAAAGCCTGGGTGGCATTTCTCTCGGTATAGTTGGCAAGCTAATGATTACATGGAGAGGCAAGGCTATGACCTCTCGCTTGGTGAAGGTCTTCATTTTGGTCAAGGAGTTAGGGTTCCACCCCGTTCTACTTATGTACCAAAAGGAAAACCGGATAATTATTATAGTCATAATAGAGGTCTGGGTTATAATTCGTCATCTGATGATGAAGATTGCCAACAGATCATTAGCCAATTAATAAATAGAAGCGGGCATTCATCCGATACTTCAATGTGGGACTCTGACACGAGCATCGGAGAGAGATTCAAAGCCCTAATGTCGAACATGGCGACAGTTGATCCTTCTACAACTGAAAAAGACGATCAGTTGCCTATTTGGGAAGACCCATGGATGCATTACATGAATATCCAATATGGCGACCGATTTGAACAAAGAGAACCTCCGACTGAGGACAAAGTGGTCCAAATTAATATGGGTGACGACACTAATCCGAAACCTATATTTATCAGTGGTGACCTTCCACAGGACGAGAAAGAAGAGTTAATCGCCCTCATTAAAGAGTATATCGACGTTTTTGCTTGGAATTACGAAGATATGCCGGGACTCGATCCGAACGTAGCAATGCACACCCTCAATATAAAATCGGATGTTAAACCTGTCAAACAACAACAAAGACGGTTTCGTCCGCAAATTATGGAGGCGATAGAAGCTGAAGTCAAGAAGTTGATCGACTCAGGTTTTATCAGAGAAGAACAACATCCTGAATGGCTAGCTAACATTGTTCCAGTTCTTAAAAAGATCGGAAAGATCAGAATCTGCATTGATTTCAGAGATCTGAATGCCGCCTGTCCTAAAGATGACTTCCCACTACCAATTACGGACGTCATTATTGACAATACTTGCGGATTCGAGAGAATGTCATTTATGGATGGTTTCTCAGGGTATAATCAAATTAAGATGCACCCAGACGATGAAAAGCATACAGCATTCAGAACACCCATGGGGGTCTTTTGCTATACGGTTATGCCTTTTGGTTTAAAAAATGCTGGCGCCACGTACCAACGAGCCATGACGCAAATCTTTCAAGAACATCTGCGGAAGACCGTTGAATGCTATGTTGATGATTTGGTCGTTAAGAGTCGTGATAAAAAAGACCACATTAATGATCTGAAGACGATGTTTGATCTGATGAGAACTCATCAGCTAAAGATGAACCCGACTAAATCCTTCCTAGGAATGTCGAGCGGTAAATTTCTCGGATTCGTCGTCACCACAAAAGGTATTCATATTGATCCTGACAAAGTGAAGGCGATAAATGAGCTGCAACCCCCGAGAAATCTTAAAGAACTCAGAGGATTGCAGGGTCGATTGGCATATATCCGTCGGTTTATATCAAATCTGTCCGGAAAATGTCAACCATTCTCTAAACTTGCAAAGAAAGGCGTGTCATTCATTTGGGACGAAGCATGTCAAAAGGCGTTCGAGGATATTAAAGCATATCTAGCGAGCCCACCTATTCTCGTTGCACCGAAATCGGGCAGACCGTTTCTGATTTATGTTAAAGCGACAAGCCATTCGTTAAGTGCATTACTTGCACAAGACGACGATAATGGTCACGAACAAGCAGTATATTACTTGAGTCGCACATTGGTAGGAGCTGAATCTCGCTATCCAATGATCGAGAAGGAATGCCTTGCGTTGGTATTCGCCGTCCAGAAAATGCGACACTATTTAGTTGGGCAGACGATTTATGTTATTTCCAACATAAACCCTGTCCGCGTATTCATGACCCAACCAGCATCCATGAATTGGCGTTTAGCTAGATAGGCTCTACTTTTATCGCAATATGACTTGTACTTTAAACAACAAAAATCGGTTAAAGGACGAGCTATTTGCGATCTTCTGGCGAAAAATCCTACAAAGGATATAGTCGAATTGTATGACGATCTGCCAGATGAAACTCATGAAGTTAATACTACCTCACATCAACAAGTGTGGCAGTTGTACTTCGATGGGGCTTCTCGCGCAACCAATGTGGCAAGCGCACCCGGGTGTTCTAAAATCTCCTCAGGAGTGGGGGTCGTTTTAGTTTCCCCGGAAAAGCATGTTTTGCCTAGAGCATACTCGTTGACCGGACCATGTTCTAATAATGTGGCCGAATACAATGCATTAATAATTGGACTCAATTTTGCCAAAGAGCTGGGGGTCGAATACCTTGAAGCTTTTGGGGATTCTCAATTGGTAGTTAATCAAATTCGAGGAGAGTATGAAGTCAGAAGTCCAGACCTGATTCCATACCATCAGGTGGCCATTGAAATGGCAAACTCGTTTGAAGGATTTTTTATCGAGTACGTTCCACGTCTCCAAAACGCGTATGCAGACGCACTGGCGGCATTGTCAGTATCATTGGCTCAACCTCCCGAAACAGAGCAATTGATTACAGTGAGAACTCACCAGCTTATCGTTCCAATCTACGACTCAGATGTTAAAAAAGTATACTCAACAGGAGTTGAACCTGAGGTTCGAGATTGGCGTTTCCCAATTATCGACTACGTCCTACATGGTATATTACCTGAAGATGTAAGAGAAAGGGAATCAATTCGACGAAGAGCACCGAGATTTTACTATAACACCACGGCACAAATGTTGTATCGACGATCGTACGACGGTCTTTTACTTCGTTGTCTATCCGGCAAAGAAGCAGAACAAGCACTCTACAAACCCAAAAAAACCTTAAAAACTCATATCTAAGACACATGACTCACTTTGTTAATGTTTAGGTCTAGTTATGATACGAGTCACGTAGCTTAAACGTGTGTTTTTTGATTTTTTATGCGAAAGTTTGACTGGATGTGGTGGGCTAGAACAAAAACTCTCTTTAAAGATGGTTTACCTACAAATTAAAAATGCAAAGTGATATTTGTATAATGACTCTATTTTTAAGGTGGTATTAGAAAAATCTCTTAAAAAATTATGCGGTAGAAAGTAGCAGAAGCAATATTTTTTTATTTGTCTTACATGTTTTCAAAAATAGTAAAATATTGTTTCTCCTTTTTATTTATTTATTTTGTTTTGATAGCAATTGGAAAATATCATCACAAAGAGAGATAGATGATCTCTTTAATTTTTAATTAGAGCGAGAAATATCTAGGTAATAAGAAACTAATTTTATTTCTAAAGTAATGCACATTTCAACTACTTTGGAAAAACTTTCAAGCTTTAATAGAGGGAGAAAATTTTAATATGTAAAACACCATATAGCGCCACATTATTAACTTAGACAAATAGCAAAAATAACATTTTTACAAAAATAAAATAAAATTTTTTATTCTAAAGTAGTAAAAGAAAAAGAGCTTTGCTTCAGGGACCTAAAATATGGGACCGATAGGGGGGACAAGTGAGATGTCTCCATCCTATTGGATTTAATGATGGCCAACTCATTATCCAATAGGAGGGAGACACCTCACTTGTCCCCCCTATTGGTCACATATTTTGGGTCATTGATTACCCACCGGATTGGCTGTCCGGTGAGAGAAGGGCAATTTAGTCCTCACACACCCCCAAAGTTACTGTTTGGGAGTGTGAATAGTTGGACCCTTTTAGAAGCAATCTAAACATGTTTTGTTTTTGCAATTTATATGTGATATATACCCTTTAGGTTTTGACAATATTTTTCAATATCAATAAACATCAAATTAAAATTATGTTTATTTTTTACCAAGAGCTCTTTCAAAATTTGTTATATGAAAATATTTTTCAATATCAATAAATTAAAATTCTTTAGCTTTTGACAATTTTTTTCAATATCACTAAACATCAAATGAAAATATTTTTCAATATCAATAAACATCAAAATTTGACAATTATTTTCACCAAGAGCTCTTTCAAAGATATATTTGTTTTAAAAACTATTCTTTACATCTTTGAAGACCTTTCTGGATTGGGGATCAACTACTCTAAATCATCTTTGATTTATTTTGGTAAAAACACTCAAAGAGGAGCTCTTTAGCTTCTGCTCTCAATTGCAAATATCATTCTCTTTCAATCAAATATCTTGGTTTACCTCTAAAATATGGGAAACTATCAAAATCAGATTGGCAACCATTGTTAGACAATCTTCATAAAAGACTTGCTTCATGGAAGAGGAATTATTTGTCTTTTGGAGGAAGATTGGTGCTTTTGAATTCAGTGCTTTCATCCATTCCTCTTTATTTCATGTCTTTTTATAAATTACCTAAATGGCTTATCAAAGAAATTGACAAAATCAGGAGGAATTTCCTATGGATAGGAAAAGATGAAACTAATAGATTAAAGTGTCTGGTTAGTTGGAAGAGGGTTTGTTTTAAGCAAAATTGAAGGACGTTTAGGAGTCAAGAACATTGATACTTTCAATAAAACACTTTTATCTAAATGGTTATGGAAATGTCTTGATAGGAATTCTTTTGTAGGCTCTTTTCTTCATCATTTATATCTAAGCAGAGGTAAAGTTCTTCAGTCCTTACAATCGAATCCCTTAAACTCAACATTCTGGAATGATGTCATGGCTGTCAAAGAGGATTTCTTTCATCATGTTATATGGTCTCTTGGATCTGGGGATAAAATTCGTTTTTGGGAGGACAAATGGACATGCAGTAATTCTCTAGCTAGCCTTTATCCGTCCTTACATAATCTCTCTTATTCTAATAATTCATCCGTTAGAAGTCAAGGCTGCTATCAGAATAATATTTGGCAATGGAGACCTTTGTTGAGAAGATGTATATCACATACCTCTCAAACTGACAAAATAGAGCTCACACATTTGTTAAGGAATTACAATATTTGTAATCAGCCTGATCTACCTAAGTGGTCCCTTACAACAAATGGAACTTTCTCAGTTAATTCTTTCTACAGATTTCTTATTTTGAGAGGTATCAAATCATCTTCTTACAATCTATCTTGGAATCAAATCCTGCCTAGTAAGGTGCAGTTTTTTACATGGCTTTTATGTCTTAATAGATTAAACACTAAAGAGAATCTTCTGAAAAAAGGCTGGCAAGATGATTCTATGTGCTCTTTTTGTTCACTTCAATTGGAAACTAGAGACCATCTTTTCTTCTCTTGCCCGTTATCTAAACGGGTCTGGGATCATTTCAGAAATTTCTTATTTTCATTCCAATGGCCATCTTCTCTTGGAGATTTTATTCAAATCTTGGTGAATTTACGAAGTACCAAAGGAATTTTATGGTGTTCTATCTTTTCTTCAATATGTTGGAGTATTTGGATTGCAAGGAATAAATATCTATTTGAGCAAGCAAATTTCAGTCATCTCTCTATCATTAACAATGCAATTTCCTGTGTATATGACTGGTCAGGTTCTAAATCTGGAACAAAAGCTCAACAAGTCTTGGATATGCTGGAAAACAACCCTCTTCCTCGAAGCAGTGCTTGAAAATGTTTTGGTCAGTTTGTCTAGAAAGTATTTTGGGAGAGTTCTTCTTGTATATAATGTTTGGTCAGCTTTTAATCCTTATGTAGCATGTTAGACATCAGCATTTTAGTTCATATAACTATATG
>BQKN01066985.1:11898-26302 GCA_022839385.1 Asparagus kiusianus | reverse complement strand
ATTAAACCCGTAACCTTAACAACAAATCCGTAACCTACACAACAAACTCATAACCTTAACAACAAACCCTTAACCTTAACAACCAACCCGTAACCTTAACAATCAATGCATAATCTTTACAACCAACCATTATCCTTAACAACGAATATTCTAAAAATACAAAAAGAATAAAAAATAAAAATAATAAAATAATAATCCTCTTTAATTATTTCAATATCATCAAAGAAACATCATGATAGAGAGAGAGAGAAAGAGAGAGAGAGAGAGAGAGAGAGAGAGAGAGAGAGAGAGGATTCATAACCTTAACAATTGACCCGTAACATTAACAATTAACTCGTAACCTTAACAATTAACCCGTAACTTTAACAATCTCCCAATACAAATAACCAAAATAATAAAAAACGAAAATAATAAAATAATCCTCATCAATCGTTTCAACTATCCTCTTAGTACATCATGATAAAGAGAGAGAGAAAACAAAAATAATAAAATAATCATCATTATATTTTAATAAAAAAAGAAAGAGAGAGAGAGAGGATTCATAACATTAACAATTGACCCATAACATTAACAATTAACTCGTAACCTTAACAATTAACCTGTAACTTTAACAACCTCCCAATACAAACAACGAAAATAATAAAAAACGAAAATAATAAAATAATCCTCATTAATTATTTCAACTATCCTCTTGTTACATCATGATAAAGAGAGAGAGAACAACAAAAATAATAAAATAACCCTCATCATATTTTAATAAAAAAAGAAAGAGAGGGAAGGGTATTATGGTCTTCACGTGTTTTAATGTATTGGGTTTTGTGTTTTGGGGGCTCAGAGAACAGATTCTTTATTTTTAGGGGTAAAACGCCCATTGACCAAGTCTTGGGGGTGGGAAGCTCATTCACTTGGTTTTTGGGGGCTGGAAGCATTTTTCCCTTTTTTTTCAAGTGGGTAGCTTGTGAGGTCCTTACAGTGAAGAGGTAGTTAATATAGTGGCTCTTTCCTCTTATTTTAGTTTAATGGTGACGATATATATACCAGGCTACTGGTTTCCGTGATTTCAGTGAGGATTTAAATGGGAGGCAAGGTCAAAATCCTGGAGTTTTATCAGATACTCTATCACATTGGGGATGTATCAAACATGGTTCTCGTAAAAGTAGCATTTATTTCGGATTCTCTCTTGATGTCCAATTCATGTGCAAGCTAGAACTAACAAGATAGAAGCTAGAACTGGCTGTATACAAGCTAGAACTAGGGTAATAGAAGCTAGAACTAACGTAGAAGGAACTAGGACAATAGAAGCTAGAACTAGGGTAAAAACAAGAATTAACAAGTGTGCATATAAAAAATGTGTGAATGTGGGGGCCACCCACGTGAGCCCACCTTTTTGTTTCTTTGCGCGTGAATCATGGCCCACCCGAATTTTTTTTTCGCGATCCTATATAAAGCTCCTCTAGGTTTTCGTGAAAGGTGTGTGAGGAGGATTTTGCGGCTGCAAACTTTTTTCGGCTGCAGCAAAGGGGTTCGGGTGCAAGGGGTCTTTTTGATTGGCGGCTGCAAGTGAAAGGCAGGAGGTTGATTTGTGATTTGCGGCTGTGAGAGAAAATCGCAGCAGGAGAACAGTCCCCATCTTGTTTTGTTTCTTTGTGTTTGAGCAGCTCCTCTCAAGGGTTTTGTGCATCCTTTTGTAGAGAGATATTATGAGGGATTTGAGAGTTTGTTTGAGGGTTTAGGTTGTAAGTGATTGTAAACCCTAGTTGTATTCTCTCCCTCTATTAGTAGATCTCCCCCCTCCTTGCCCCGTGGACGTAGGCAATTTGCCGAACCACGTAAAATTGATTGTACTGCTATTTGGGTGATTTGTAATAGCTTTTTAGGTTCCCTCGACGCGCAGTCCTAGAGCTGACGAGAGGAAGAGCTAATATCCCATTTTGATGGGATATTAGGCTTCAGATTCTTGTTCCCTTTGAGAAACAAGAATTCTTATTGCGACCTAACTCTCTTGTTGTGCTGCCAAAGTGCTGTCGAAATTTCCGCTGCGCGCAACAAGTGGTATCAGAGCCCAGATTTCAGATCTAGGGTTTTGGAGTTTGGTAGAGGAAGATTTTTTGTGTGAAGCTTGGTTCTTGGAGTTCTAGGCTTCGGTGGAGATAGCATTAGGAGTTGCCGTTGGAGATTTCGCTTTCCTCGTGTGGATAGGAGATCTATTTGGAATCCGATCTAGGGTTCAGTTGGGTGGTTCCTAATTTCTATCAAATTTTTTCTTTCTCTATAATTTGGAGTTAGTTTGCAATGGAAGAAGAAGGTAAAAGCAGCAAATCGATGGCGAGTACAATACAAGTTGGTTTTCAGAACACTAAGATTAGTGTGGTGAAGTATGACGGCAAAATCAACTTTGGTTTGTGGATGAGCGACGTACAGGTGTTTTCGTCGAAAGTTGCCTTCATTACTGATTTCATTAGAACTTCAGTCGTTACAATGAATCGAATAATAAAGAAATTAAGATTACAACTCTCTCGAAAATAAACGCAAGTCCCGCTTATCGGTGCTTGCTTGCGTGGGTTGTTGGCCTGTGACGGGGATGTTGATATCCGTGGACCGCCGACTCTTCAGATCCGTTCCGGTAAAATCCGGCAGAGTTTCGTCTATCCGCGTGGGATTTAGAAACAGAACTTCGTCGATCCGCGTGAGATCTCAGAAGTGTAAAGCTTATGTCTCGGTTAAACGAGGCACTAGCTCTTCTTAGTGTCACCTGCGAAGGGTAACACCAAGGAAAAGAAAGGAGGGATGAAGAAATTTGATGAAGAACTCTCACTCCTCAATTCGGCAGGGCTTCGCCGCTCTTCTTGAAAACCTCCGACTCTTTACTCCGGCAGGGCTTCGCCGCTCCTCTCTAGAATTTCAGATCTCAAAGGCTAAAGCTCAAGATCTGAAATTTCTCTCCCAAAACCAAGGCCAAGAGAATGGAGACCCAAGGGGTCTATTTATAGGCCACCAAGGAGGCCTAGGGGCTGCCCAAAAAGCGTTTCGCCGTAAAAGCATTTCGTCGTAAAAGCGTTTCGCCGTGTAACCACTTTGGAGACACCCCAAAAAGCGTTTCGCCGTAAAAGCATTTCGTCGTAAAAGCGTTTCGCCGTGTAACCACCTTGGAGACACCCCAAAAAGCATTTCGCCGTAAAAAGAGGCCAAGACACCCTTCGGGGGGGGACCATGTAGAAAAGGGACCATGTGGACACCCAACAAGAGGAGGGGGGACCATGTGGGCTGCCAACAAACAAGAGGGGGGACCACGGCCATGTGAGGACACCCCTAAGGGGGTGTCTCGGCTGGCCATAGCCGAGACACCCCCTTGGGGTGTCTTGGCTTTGCCAAGACACCCCTCGGGTGTTTCGAGCTTGCCGAGATATCCCAGGGTGCCTCAGTCTGGTCCAAGGTGCTACCGGGTGTTCCGCCGTTGATCCGCCGTTGACTTTTCGTCCGGACTCGGATTTGATTGATTTCGGATGCGTTGGAATTCTGACGGCGAACTCTGTAGATCCCATTGGTTGGATTATCAGTGGGACCAACGGGAGTTGAAGGGTGTTGGTTCATTTGCAGTGATCACGGGGTTTTCGGTCAGTCCGCGTCCCCGTTGTTCTGAGATTTGTTGGCTCACGTAGTTCGTCGGTTCACTTCAGGTGCTCACCGACGTCATTTGAACTCTTGTGAACCGGGTAGTGACGTTCAATCGTCGCTCGTTAACACTGAGCTGTGTGCGGGGACCTATCGGTAATTTTTGATGCCTACAACAGGATGCGCTCAATGCTTAGAATTTGAAAGAGACCATCATGGTCCACGAGAGGCCACCTAAATATGATGAGGCGGTATGGGAGAAAATGAATAGAAACGCTTGTGGGGTGATCAGGTCCTGTTTGGAACAGGAACTGAAATATGATGTGATTGGGGTGACGTCTGCAATGAAGATGTGGGAAATTCTCAACAATAAGTATCTCACAAAGAGTGTTGAGAACAGGTTGTACTTGCTGCGAAGACTCTTCAGATTTCAGATGTCCAGAGGCACCTCGCTAGTGGTTCATGTGAACAACTACACTAAGTTGTTGTCGGACTTGGCGAATGTTGATGAGAAGATATCGGATGAGTACAAGGCGATTATTTTGTTGGGTTCCTTACCCGATGAGGAGTATGATACCTTTGTGCTCACTTTGTTAAACAGAAGATCTTCTATCAGCTATAGTGAAGTGACTAACGCTTTGACCAATTATGATTTGAGGAGGAAGGACAAGGAGACTTCCCGTGCTAGCACTTCAGGTGAGGCCTTGTCGACGAGAGGTAGAAGCCCATATCCGAAAGGTGATAATAGAGGAAGGTCAAAGTCAAGAAACCGTCACCAATTAGCAAAGAACCAATGTGCATTCTGCAAAGAGCAGGGACATTAGAAGAGAGACTGCCCAAAGCTCAAGGAGAAAGAGAATGGCAAGAAAAAGGGCCCGAAGGTCAATGAGGTGAATATTACGAAAGGCGATGATTCCGATGATTCGTGCTTTTCTCTACTGATTACTCCGGAGGTGAACCATGTGGATGCATCAGATTGGATGCTTGATTCCGGCGCTACTTTTCATGTGACCCCTAGGCGAGACTGGTTTGCATCTTTTGAGAAAGTTGACGGGGGCGTTGTTGTCATAGGAAATGATCAATCCTGTGGCGTTTGTGGGATAGGTACCGTCCAGGTTAGGATGCACGATGGAGTAGTCTGTGAGTTGAAGGAGGTGAGATTTGTTCCCTAATTGAAGAAAAATCTTATCTCAGTTGGAGCTTTGGAGGCAAAGGGATTCAAGGTGACTTTCGAAAACGCTGTAGCGAAGGTTACTAAGGGATCATTGGTGGTGATGAGGGGAGTCCGCAATCGAAATTTGTATTATCTGAAGGGAAGCACCGAGATTGGCCAGGTTATTTCGGCTATTTCAGAAGCGAATATGAGCAGACTTTGGCACTATAGGTTGGGACACACAGGTGAAAAGTCACTGCAAGCATTGTGCAAGTAGGGGCTATTGAAGGGAGCCAAGAGTGGGAAGATTGAGTTCTGTGAGCACTGTGTTCTTGGCAAGAAGACGAAGGTGAAGTTCGGGACTGCCATTCATCAGACGAGGGGCATCCTGGACTACATGCACACAGACGTTTGGGGTCCCACCAAGACTGCATCACTTGGTGGTCGACATTGGTTCGTCACTTTTGTAGATGACTATTCTAGGCGTTGTTGGGTGTACACCATGACGAAGAAGAGTGAAGTCCTAGATTTGTTTGTGGAGTGGAAGAAAAGATTAGAACTGCAGACTGGGAGAAAGATCAAGACGTTGCGATCCGACAACGGTGGTGAGTATACTTCTGACCCATTTCAGCAGCTATGTCGAGACGAGGGCATAGAGAGACACTTCACAGTTAGTCATACACCACAGCCGAATGGGGTGGCAGAGAGGCTGAATCGGTCGTTACTGGAGAAGATCCGATGCTTATTGTTGCAGAGTGGTTTGGAGAAGATCTTTTTGGCTGAGGCACTTACGTATGCGAGCCACCTCATTAATAGGCTGCCTTCATCTGCGATTGAGGGGAAGACCCCTATGGAGAAGTGGTCGGGAAAGCCAGCACACGATTATGACCAGCTCAAGGTATTTGGGTGCCCTGCATATTATCATGTGAGAACTGATAAGTTGGAACCTCGAGCTAGGAAGGCCATATTTGTAGGATTCAAGCGTGGTGTCAAGGGATATAAGCTTTGGGATCCAGTTGATAAGAAGATTGTGCTGAGTAGGGACGTCACATTCGATGAGGCTTCTATCTTGAAGCTTCCCAGCTCTCATCAGGTGGAGAGCGACCCGACAGAGAAGATATCGCAGGTGGTGGAGATCGATGCAGCTCCACATCGTCCAGATGGTACAGTATCCATGCAGGTGCCGACTGAGGTGACGCCAGGCGAGCATGACGGTGATACGAAGGATACGAGTACAAATGTACAGGATCAGGAACCGACGGCTCAGGTTCAGGATTCTATTGTGGTTCGGAGACAGAGGAGAAACATACAGATGCCAGCACGGTATGCCGATACAGTTGCATATGCACTTCCGGTGGAAAGTATCGATGAGATGGTGCCTACTACATTCAGAGAGGCCGAGCAGAGTTCGGAGGCTGATTCGTGGCAGGTGGCTATGCAGGAGGAGATGGAATCTCTTCATAAGAACGATACATGGGAGCTTGTTGAGCTTCTAAAGGGGCGGAAGACGATTGGTTGCAAGTGGGTATACACGAAGAAGGAGGGCATTGAGGGCACTCCATTGAGGTTCAAAGCTAGGTTGGTTGCGAATGGCTATGCACAGGAGGAAGGTATTGACTATAATGAGGTTTTCTCTCCGGTGGTGAAGCACTCTTCGATTCGGATTTTGCTAGCTTTGGTGGCACAGTATGGTTTGGAGTTAGATCAGTTGGATGTGAAGACGACATTTCTTCATGGTGATCTTGATGAAGAAATATATATGACTCAGCCATTGGGATTCCGAGCTGCAGGGAAAGATAAGTTGGTTTGCAGATTGAAGAAATCGCTATACGGTTTGAAGCAGTCTCCTCGACAGTGGTATAGGCGATTCGATGGCTTTATGCTTGGTCATTCGTACACTCGGAGCCAGTTTGATCCTTGCGTATATTTTCGCAAGTTGAAAGGAGGTGCGTATATCTATTTGTTACTTTATGTTGATGACATGTTAGTTGCCTCTACTTCCAGGTCGGCTATAGATGAGTTGAAAGTTCAGCTTTCAAATGAGTTTGAGATGAAAGACTTGGGCGAGGCGAAACGCATTCTAGGAATGGAGATCGGCAGAGACAAGAAGAAGGGCAAAATTTGTTTGACACAGGTGGCTTATTTGAAGAAGGTTCTACAGCGATTCCATGTTAGTATGGATACGAAGCCAGTTAGTGTACCATTGGGAGCCCATTTGAAGCTTTCAGCTGGTCTTTCACCGAAGTCAGTTGAAGATCAAGAGTTGATGTCGAAGACTCCATATGCGAGTGCGGTTGGGAGCTTGATGTACACGATGGTATGTACGAGACCGGATTTGTCACAGGCAGTAAGCATGGTATCGAGATACATGCACGATCCAGGAGTGGGTCATTGGGACGCTGTGAGATGGATTTTAAGGTACATTCGAGGTACGCTCAATGTTGGTTTGGTTTATGAGCGGGACACTAAAGGTGGGCAGCTATGCATCGGTTATGTTGATTCGGATTATGCTGGGGATTTGGATAAGCGCCGGTCTACGACAGGGTATGTGTTTACTTTGACTCGTGCGCCGGTGTGTTGGAGATGCACCTTACAGATGATGGTGGCTTTGTCTACGACGGAGGTAGAGTATATGACAGTTACGGAGGCTGTAAAGGAGGCTATTTGGCTTCGAGGACTTTTGGAGGAACTTGGTATATCGCAGAGGTTCGTCACTATTCATTATGATAGCATGAGTGCTATCTATTTGGCGAAGAATCAGGTTTTTCATGCGAGGACGAAGCATATCGATGTTCGATATCACTTCGTTCGGGATGTTCTTGAAGATGGCGATGTGGAGATCATGAAAGTCCACACGAAGGATAATCCGACGGATATGCTCACTAAGGTGGTTCTGAGCAACAAGTTTGATCATTGTCGAAACTTATTGCATATTCGTAATTGTTGAGGCCGTTGGCGGTCATTTGGATGAACTACGTTCGGCCTGATTCCTTGGGCAAGAAGATACGTAGGCAGTCTTTCAGATGTAGCCGGTTTGGATTAGTTAATTTTGATGGGGGTGTGATTGTTTGGACTCTTGTTCGGGTTCTCGACTTGTTGTGGATTGAGTTCGTACTGGACACAATAAGTTGGAACATTTGGATGCTTTGGTGTCGGCTCAGTTTTGAAAAAACTTCACCGAGGTGGAGAATTGTGTGAATGTGGGGGCCACCCACGTGAGCCCACCTTTTTGTTTCTTTTGCGCGTGAATCATGGCCCACCCAAAATTTTTTTTTCGTGATCCTATATAAAGCTCCTCTAGGTTTTCGTGAAAGGTGTGTGAGGAGGATTTTGCGGCTGTAAACTTTTTTCGGCTGCAGCAAAGGGGTTCGGGTGCAAGGGGTCTTTTTGATTGGCGGCTACAAGTGAAAGGCAGGAGGTTGATTTGTGATTTGCGGCTGTGAGAGAAAATCGCAGTAGGAGAACAGTCCCCATCTTGTTTTGTTTCTTTGTGTTTGAGCAGCTCCTCTCAAGGGTTTTGTGCATCCTTTTGTAGAGAGATATTGTGAGAGATTTGAGAGTTTGTTTGAGAGTTTAGGTTGTGAGTGATTGTAAACCCTAGTTGTATTCTCTCCCTCTATTAGTAGATCTCCCCCCTTCTTGCCCCGTGGACGTAGGTAATTTGCCGAACCACGTAAAATTGATTGTACTGCTATTTGGGTGATTTGTAATAGCTTTCTAGGTTCCCTCGATGCGCAGTCCTAGAGCTGACGAGAGAAAGAACTAATATCCCACTTTGATGGGATATTAGGCTTCAGGTTCTTGTTCCCTTTGAGAAACAAGAATTCTTATTGTGACCTAACTCTCTTGTTGTGCTGCCGAAGTGCTGCCGAAATTTCCGCTGCGCGCAACAAAAAACCCTTGTTAGGTTTAGAACTAGCAAGATAGAAGCTAGAACTGGCTGTATACAAGCAAGAACTAGGGTAATAGAAGCTAGAACTAACGTAGAAACAAGAATTAACCTAGCTTCTATTACCCTAGTTAATTCTTGCTTCTACGTTAGTTCTAGCTTCTATTACCCTAGTTCTGCTTGTATACAGCCAGTTCTAGCTTCTATCTTGCTAGTTCTAAACCCAACCAGGGTTTTTTACATGCACACTTGTTAATTCTTGCTTCTACGGTAGTTCTAGCTTCTATTACCCTAGTTCTAGCTTGTTTACAACCAGTTCTAGATTCTATCTTGCTAATTCTAAACCCAACAAGGTTTTTTACATGCACACTTGTTAATTCTTGCTTTTATGTTTGTTCTAGTTTCTATTACCCTAGTTCTAGCTTGTATACAGTCAGTTCTAGCTTCTATCTTACTAGTTCTAAACCCAACAAGGGTTTTTTACTTACACACTTGTTAATTCTTTTGCTTCTACGTTAGTTCTAGCTTCTTTTATCCTAGTTCTAGCTTGTATACAGTCAGTTCTAACCCACATCTATGTTAGTTCTAGCTATTTCTAGCTCTAATTCATCTTAGTTTTAGGCTCTTGGGAATGGAGAAAAGCTTCTCCCACCTCCGATGGAGCCCACCGAGACACCCTGACGATCCCGTCAACCTCCTCCCACTACCAGCAAGCCCGAACAGCGGCGAAAATCTCCGAATAGCGAAGAACAAACCCGAACGGCGAGAAATTGCACTACATAAAACTATAGTTTTGTGCCGATTTCGTATGCACTTTCTAATCTCCTCCAATCTCCGTTTTCGCCGATTTTTTTTTGGTGAGTAGCCCTACATGTTGCCTATCACCTCCAATTTGTATCACGCTCTAACTCATTCTCTATCTCTCTCGGTAACGTCCGAAACATCGCTCGACGGTAGCAGCGAGCAGAAAACAGCAGTGCCGTGCCGACTTCTCGCGTGTTTTACGGCCACCTCCGGTCTCCGTTTTCACTACTGTCTTCGCCGGTGTGTAGCCATTTATATTGTCTATCACACTGTATCTTCCTTTTATTTGGGCTTATTTTCTATCTCTCGTTATATTGCTTCGAATATCGCTCGACGGCACCGTGCCAATTTCATTCATAGAGATACATTAATACACCTTTTCGTTCTTTCTTAATTACGACATTTTTCTTCATTCCCCTTCTACTCTACTTCTCTTTACCTTTCTTTTTTTTTCCTTTTTTTTTCTTCTTCTAGCTAATAGATTAATGCTCTGTGTGTCTCGGCCTGGTAACTAAAAAAACATCCACAACAGAATCGATCACAATTTGCAAATACAGAAGCTCATAAGGATAAATCCACAGTCATGTGAGAAATTAAAAACGTAGATATATTGTCAACATGAACCCTCAATTGATCAAAGTCATCTCAAAAAAAAAAGTAGTGTCCAAATCTCAACGGGTCACAACAACATCATTATTTACGGTAAATATCAATCTTAAAAACCAACCTACTCGTAGCATCATCTTCTTAAATTCATCAAAGCATAAAACACCATCTCCATTAACATCATACATTCGGGTCATCTCCCTACACTCCTCAACAGTCTTCAATTGCCCGAGCTTTTCGAGTGTTCTCCTCAAGCTCTGCGGCGGCGATCTACGGCGGGGGAGCGGTGGCGATCTACGGTGACGAGGACGGGCGGAGGAGGGGAGGGGAGGCGGCGACGAACTCGATGGGAGTCTTGGGGGTTGAGCGGAGGCGGCGACGACGACGACGACGAGGAGGGCGAGGGCCAGGACGACGAGCTTGAGAAAGCTCTTAGTTTTAGAGAGAGGTGAGAGAGAGAGAGAGAGAGAGAGAGAGAGAGAGAGAGAGAGAGGAGATGAGAGAGAGATGATATGAGTGCTGGGTCAGAGAGATTGAGGAGAGAGGATAAGGATAATTTGGGGATTTTAGCTTAGCTGGCATGTAATAATTGATAAAAATGGGCTGCAGTACAAAGTATCACACTTTAAGGGGCTGATCCATATGGGGAAAACTATGAGGGGCCTCGTCACATGAAGTTTCTGTTTTTGGGACCGGGATATATTTTTCCTTAAAAAAAAGAAAAAGAAAAAGAAAGAAAGGCACGCAACAGCTATAAAGTGCTATAATTTTAAGATTTTAACTATGAAATCAGTTTTCGATACTTACAATAGAACATTCGTCTTGATTTTTTTTTATTATCTATATACTCTTTAATGTAATCAGTCTGCATATCTACGTCACATTTTTGGGTATTTTGGCTATATACCCCAAATCAATCTTATTTATTTACTTATTTTGAGAAAAAAAATCGAACATATTTATTAAATTGCCCTCAAATCTTGATATTTGTATTAAAATACTCTTAAAATCTGAATATTTATTGAAATCCCTCCTAAATCTTCAGGATTGAGTCGGTATGCCCGCATGTAGGGGTGCTAAACCGTATCCGTATCCGAGAAAATATCTGTAACCGTATCCGTTAGGATACGAATATGGTTACTCAAATCTATAACCGATAGGATATGGTTACGGATATGGTTTTGTAG
Source organism: Asparagus kiusianus (assembly GCA_022839385.1). NCBI lineage: Eukaryota > Viridiplantae > Streptophyta > Magnoliopsida > Asparagales > Asparagaceae > Asparagus > Asparagus kiusianus. The sequence goes on along the minus strand of BQKN01066985.1, from coordinate 15,051 downwards.
TAAAATATCCGTATCCGCATTCGAAATATCCGAATACATATTAGTCATACTCTTACGATAGTTTCGATTCTTAGATTATGAATTTGTGGTTAATTTTGATGATCAAGATGTCTAATCTTACCTTTTCAATTATAATGGACATATTAACAAACTCTTTTGTATCACATGAACTATGTTTTTCTCAATACTATCTAGTTTTCGCATATCTGTTTTGTATATGCATGCATATCCGCTTGTATATCCGTAACCGTATCCAATTTTAGCGGATATTGTTATAAAATTTTCTTATCTAGGTATATCCGTATCCGTATCCGAGATGGGTAAGCGGATATGGATATGATAAACATCATATCCGAGCGACTTGAACAAAAAAAAAGGAAGGAATTTTCCCCTTCTCGTGCCCACTTTAATTTTGAAGAGCAGTAGAGAATATGAGCCCATTTTTAAATTTTGCTCCCATCATCAAATGTAATCGCACCATAATCAGTGACGTAGCCAAGTTTTAGTGGTAATTAATTATTAAAAACAGGCGTCCGAAGGCCGGCGGCATCGCGCACAAAACAAGCAGAACAGAGCCCCGAACGGCATCACCACTCCCTGCAAAAACACAACATCGTCTTCTCCACCGCCCTCGATAAATACACCCCCCGTTCCCTCCAACGCCTAATCACCTCTCTCACCCCCAAAACTCTCCTCATGGACGACTCCAGCTGCGCTACCGACGACAAACCCCTTCACGTAGCAGTGCTCCCATGGCTGGCCTTCGGCCACTTAATCCCCTTCCTCCAGCTCTCCATCTCCTTGGCGAACTCCGGCCACCGCGTCTCCTTCATCTCCACCCCGTCCAACCTCCGCCGCCTCCTCCGCCGCAAGCTCCCCGCCGCCGTCTCCTTCGTCGGGCTCCCCCTCCCTCCCCTCGCCGCCGCAGACTCCACCGCCGACCTCCCCACCGACCAAACGCACCTCCTCAAAGCCGCCTACGACCTCCTCTCCTCCCCGGTCCGCCGGTTCCTGACGGAGTCGTCTCCGGATTGGATCATCTACGACTTCGCCCCTCACTGGGCCGGCCCGATCGCCAGGGAGCTGGGGATCAGGTCCGTTATGCTCACCACCTTCCCCGCGGCGGTCATGGCCTTCATCGGCCCGGTGGAGAAGTGGGCCGACGAGGCCCGCAAAAGGACCTGGGTCGGGCCGGAGAGCTTGACGAAGAAGCCCAACTGGATCGCGTTCGATTCGGGGGTCGCGTTTAAGAGGCTGGAGGCTGAGACGGTCTACCCGATGTTCTTCGGCAGCCGGGGTGGCGGGCTGAGCGATCTTGATCGGGTGAAGCTCGGCGTCGAGGGTTCCGACGCGGTCGCGATAAGGAGTTGCCATGAGTACGAAGGAGAGTATTTGGGGTTGCTCGAGGGGTTTTACAAGAAGCCGGTTATCCCCGTCGGGCTCCTGCCGCCGTCGCCGACGGATGACGGTTCGGAGGACAAGGAGGGAGGGTGGAGGGGCACCTTCGGTTGGCTGGATGAACAGAAGGCCCGGTCGGTCGTGTTCGTTAGCTTCGGGAGCGAGTACAAGTTCAGCCCGCACGAGGTCCGCGAGATAGCCCACGGGCTGGAAATGTCCAACGTCCCTTTCTTGTGGGCCTTAAGGAGGCCCAGCTGGCTCACCGGCGAAATCAGCGAAGCCCTGCCCGAAGGCTTCACGGACGGAATAAATGGGCGGGGGGTAGTTCAAGTGGGCTGGGCCCCGCAATTGGAGATCCTGGCCCACGAGTCCATCGGCGGGTCGCTGTTCCACTGCGGGCTGGGCTCGATCGTGGAGACGCTCAGGCACGGGCACGTGCCCGTGCTCATGCCGCTCATATTCGACCAGGGTCTGAACGCCAGGTTCCTCGCGGAGAAGGGGGTGGGGATCGAGGTCGGGAGGAACGAAGACGGGTCCTTCAGTAGAGACGAGATCGCCAGGTGTTTGAGGGTGGCGATGGTCTCTGACGAGGGGGAGGCGCTGAGGGCCAAGGCGAGGGAAATGGGAGCTATGGCTGGCGATCAAGCTCTACATGATGATTATGTGAAGAGGTTTGCGGAGTATCTCGTTCGTAACGCTGGCGATAAAGCCTGATGCTTGATTGTTAGTTTTTTTTTTAAGCGGGTAGCTTGTGAGGTCCTTACAGTGAAGCGGTAGTTAATATAGTGGCTCTTTCCTCTTATTTTAGTTTAATGGTGACGATATATATACCAGGCTACTGGTTTCCGTGATTTCAGTGAGGATTTAAATGGGAGGCAAGGTCAAAATCCTGGAGTTTTATCAGATACTCTTATCACATTGGGGATGTATCAAACATGGTTCTCGTAAAAGTAGCATCTATTTCGGATTCTCTCTTGATATCCTGAACAAAATTCATGTGCAACCAAACAAAGAACTGGTTGAATTTCAGACCTAATATCTAAAAACGTGGTCACGGATCTAATATCTCAATATGTCATAAAAGCCTGCGACGGGTACCGGACGCTACCGTATAGGGATGGTTTTTGCTATAAAAAAAAAGGAATAGAAGCAATCTAATCAAAAATCGGATCCGGGACCATACTTTTAGATAATTTTTACTACCCATATACGGATAAGTACAGACTATTGTGTATAAAGATAGGAATCAAATTTACATTCCTAAAATGTCAAATATTTCCAGTAGCAATTAGCAAGCACAATTTCATGACAGCGAAAGCAAAGTCCGTCTCTCACGATGCATCATAGAAAACACAAGCCAAAACAGGATCCAAGTGCCATAATAATGAACGAACTGCGAACATCAACTTCTGGAAGAGAATAAGAAACTATATCACCTCATGGGAACTAACATGGGAGCTCACAGAACTAAAAATTATTTTACACACAGATGTAGTTCGAATCAGAAAAAACTCAAAAGATCAAAGTTGTAGGTCACTTCAACAGCTTTTTAAAAAATCACCTCATTTCGAGATCGGATGAGAAAATTATAACCAAAATAAAGATCATATGAATAATTTGAATCCGTAATTTGAATATATCATGATAAATGATCATAAATATGTAAGGTAAATTTAAATATATTATGATAAATGATAATAAATATGTGAGGTAAATTTAAATATATCATGATAAATGATAATAACTATGTGATAT
>BQKN01066985.1:0-11888 GCA_022839385.1 Asparagus kiusianus | reverse complement strand
TTGAGTATGCTAGGAATTGGTTTGAGATCAATTTAATATATATATGTGCCTAAATCTAGAAAAACTCAAAAGACCAAAGTTGTAGGTCTCTTCAACAGCTTTCTAACGCATCTCAAATCACCTCATTCCGAGATCGAATGGAGAAATTACAGCGAAAATAACATCATAAGAGTTCATAGAACTAACATGGGAGCTCACAGAACTAACATCATAGCTCACAGAACTAACATGGGAGCTTACAAAACCAAAAACCATTTTACACACAGATGTAGTTCGAATCTGAAAAAACTTAAAAGACTAAAGTTGTAGTCTCTTTAACAGCTTTTCAACGAATCTCAAATCACCTCATTCCGAGATTGGATGAGAAAGTTATAACCAAAGTACAGATCATATGAATAATTTGAATCCGTAATTTGAATAAATCATGATAAATGATCATAAATATGTGAGGTAAATTTGAATATATCATGATAAATAATAATAAATATTTAAGGTAAATTTAAATATATCATGATAAATGATAATAACTATGTGATATGGTTATAAATAACATTTATCGATGTTTGAGTATGCTAGGAATTGGTTTGAGATCAATTTAATATATATATGTACCTGAATCTGAAAACACTCAAAAGACCAAAGTTGTAGGTCTCTTCAACAGTTTTTCAACGCATCTAAAATCACCTCATTCCGAGATTGGACGGAGAAATTACAACGAAAACAATATCATAGGAGCTTACAAAACTAACATCATAGCTCACAGAACTAACATGGGAGCTCACAGAATTAAAAATTATTTTACACACAGATGTAGTTCGAATATGGAAAAAACTCAAAAGATCAAAGTTGTAGGTCCCTTCAACAGCTTTTCAACGCATCTCAAATCACCTCATTCCGAGATCGGATGAGAAAATTATAACCAAAATACAGATCATATGAATAATTTGAATCCGTAATTTGAATATATCATGATAAATGATCATAAATATGTTAGGTAAATTTGAATATATCATGATAAATGATAATAAATATGTGAGGTAAATTTAAATATATCATGATAAATGATAATAACTATGTGGTATGATTATAAATAACATTTATCGATGTTTGAGTATGCTAGGAATTGATTTGAGATCAATTTAATATATATATATGCCTGAATCTGGAAAAAATCAAAAGACCAAAGTTTTAGGTCTCTTCAACATCTTTCCAACGCATCTCAAATCACCTCATTCCGATATTGAACGGAGAAATTACAGTGAAAACAACATTATAGGAGCTCACAGAACTAACATGTGAGCTCACAGAACTAACATCATAGCTCATAAAACTAACATGGGAGCTCACAGAATTAAAAATCATTTTACACATAGATGTAGTTCAAATCTGAAAAAACTCAAAAGACCAATGCTGCAGTTCTCTTCGACAGCTTTTCAACGCATCTCAAATCACCTCATTCCGAGATCGGATGAGAAAGTTATCACCAAAATATAGATCATATGAATAATTTGAATCCGTAATTTGAATATATCTTGATAAATGATCATAAATATGTGAGGTAAATTTAAATATATCATGATAAATAATAATAAATATGTGAGGTAAATTTAAATATATCATGATAAATGATAATAACTATGTGATATGGTTATAAATAACATTTATCGATGTTTGAGTATGCTAGGAATTGGTTTGAGATAAATTTAATATATATATGCCTGAATCTGGAAAAACTCAAAAGACCAAAGTTGTAGGTCTCTTCAACAGCTTTCCAATGCATCTCAAATCACCTCATTCCGAGATCAGATGGAGAAATTATAGCGAAAACAACATCTTAGGAGCTCACAGAACTAACATGGGAGCTCACAGAACTAACATGGGAGCTCACAACACTAAAAATTATTTTATACATAGATGTAGTTTGAATCTGAAAAAACTCAAAAGATCAAAGTTATAGGTCTCTTCAACAGCTTTCCAACGCATCTCAAATCACCTTATTCCGAGATCGGACGGAGATATTATAGCGAAAACAACATCATGGGAGCTCAAAGAACTAACATGGGAGCTCACAGAACTAACATCATAGCTCACAGAACTAATATGGGAGCTCACATAACTAAAAATTATTTTACACACAGATGTATTTCGAATCTAAAAAACTCAAAAGATTAAAATTGTAGGTTTCTTCAACAGCTTTCCTACCCATCTCAAATCACCTCATTCCGAGGTCAGATGAGAAAGTTATAACCAAAATACAGATCATATGAATAATTACAGAGGTTCTAATAGTTATCAAAAACTACAACTGTTTGATTCAATTACAGAGGTTCTTTTACTCCTTAGACAAGGGTATGAGCACAAAAATAAACAAACGCAATAATCTCCCTTATCATTAATAGTTGACTTTCCCTTCCTCCATAAAAAAACAGTTAACCATTCAAAACGAAGCTGAAGAAGCCTTCAACTCCTCTAACATCTTCTTCTGTGCTGGTTGATTCAATGTCACATTTCCAAATTCAATGCTCGAGTATTTCTTGTACACTGCTCTCAATTTACTCTCAGGTACACCTGAATGAGACTTAAGCAAAATTTGAGAGCAATCCCTGCACAATGCAGCAAAATTGTATTAAGAGAACATGGAAAATGGAGATTTATTGAACCTGGTGAGGAGGAAATCTTCTAATATGGAACAAGCAGATAGTTTTATAGATGCAATGAGCTTGTCCAATCCTGTAGGAGCTCCGCAGCATCTCCCAGTAAATGTGTGAGTAATTCTTACTCTCTGAAGTCCTATTTTGTTGTTGGTAACTCTTACAGTTGTTCATTTTATCATTCTCTGGTCTCTTGTTTTTACTGTAGAACGTTGCAGCCAAATCAATTGGACTCTGGTTTCAGTCAAAGAGATAGGAATTTGGCCAGTAATGCGGCATCGACAAACTCTGGTGTAGTCGAGGGCGAGGCGGGGAGCGGCGGCGAGTTACGGCGACGAGGTCGGGCGGGGGAGAGGAGGGAAGGCGGCGGCGAACTCGAGGGGAGCCTTGGGGGCCTGGACGGAGGCGGCGACGGCGAGGAGGGTAAGGACCAGGACGGCGAGCTTGAGAAAACCCTTGGTTTTAGAGAGAGAGGGAGAGAGAGGGGAGAGAGAGGAGATGAGAGAGAGGATATGAGTACTGGGTCTGAGGGATTGAGGAGAGGGGATAAGGATATTTTGGGGAATTTAGCTTAGCTGGCATGTAATAATTGCTAAAAAGGGGCTACAACACAAAATGTCACACTTCAAGGGGCTGAACCACATGGGGGAAACTAGGAGAGGCTGCAGCACATGAAGTTTCTGCTTTTGGGGTCCCAACACATTTTTCCCAAAACATTTCATTGTTTTTTGGAAAAAAAGGGAAATGGCAAAAACGCCTTGATTATCAAACGCCTCCATAAATAAGCTGATTTTTGTGTTTTCTTTATTATTCTTCCTTGATTGTATCTTGCACAATAGTGCAATGGAATTGTTGCGAAGAGAAAAAGGAAGAGAGAGAGATCTTGTCTTGTTAGGGTCATATGTATAAAAGGTCAAAACAAGTAGAGAAGCCATGGGGTACTACAAACTTATCGCAAGGGGACAATATTAGTTTGAGCAACTCAACATGTGCAACAACCCTCCTCTCATGGACAAAGGACAAAAACTATCCCCCCCCCCCCCCCCCCCCCCCCCCCCCACCACCACCACCCTCACCCACACACACACACACTAGTAGAGAACTCAAAATGAGATGGTTTCTACAATGATTCATACTGTAATAACCAACAGATAGCCGATTTCCCCAAATCAACGAATTTGTTGCTTATAACTAGAAAAAACCATCTAAATTCGCACTCAAAATCCCTCCTTTATACATAAAAAAGAAATTGGTAAAATTCCAAAAAACGCAAAAAATTGACACGTGTTATATCATAAAGAAACAAAAGTTAACATATGTCAAATTATAAATATTCACATGTCTATTTATTCTATCAAAATATGATATGTACACACCTAAACTAATATTCACATAAGAATTCTAGTCAAATTAAATCTATCTATAATTAAATAAATTCTAATATTAAATATTTTGTAATCCTTTTCAGGTTATAACTATCAACAATAAAAAATCTCATAATTATATATTTAAATATAAAAACTAAAGAAAAAAAATCATGTTAAATGCCTCTCAACATAAATTTATGGGTTAATTTGAGAAAATCCCCTTCAACAATTTTAATTTGGAAAAACCCCTCAAGTTGGAGTATATCATAGACAACCTGCATCATCCATGAAAATTTAGGATAATCCCATAAACTTTTCTCATTTAACCCCCTCAAAATATGGGGTGCATAACAAAAAAATCCCTCTCAACTTTTTTAATTTGGTAAAGCTCCTCAAGTTTGAGCCTACTATAGATAACTCCTATCAAATTTAAAATTTTGAGAACCCCCATGAACTTTATCCCGAAAGCCAATACTATTAGGTCTAGCATGTCCCATGACTAAAAAAGTGACAAAGAAAATATCAAAGTACCCCTCAATAATAAAACATTACTTTGATTTTTTTTTTTTGGGATGGAAGAAGGAATGCAAAAGACATTGTAAGTTAAAAAAAGTTCTTTTTTTAGATGTTAGGGGTTTCTTTTGTAATTGAATGAGTTAGTTTTTAAAAGAATATTTTAGTGATTTCATATTTTGAAACGACATAGGGGGTTTGGTAAGAAAATTGTTAAAGATTAGGGGGTTTCGTGAGATACCCATACTTGAGGGGGTTTTCTCTAATTTTTAAAGTTCACTGGAATTATCATTAAAAAATGGGCATGTACCATTGTGACGCCCCTGGGTTCACGCAAGGCTGCAGTCCGATATGAAACCAGAAATGTCAAATCTACCATGCACCCCACCGTGCAATAACATGTTTCACCATCATAATTAACATCTCTCTAGTAGAGTCAACAATAGGTGTAGGTACAAGGCAAGTAAAAGGTTTTACAACAGAAACTTGATAAAAAGATAGAACATCAAATTAACACATCTCATCAACCAAATAGCTGGAATACATAGTCAAGTCTGAAATGAATAATGACAATCTGGAGATCTCAACATGTCTCAAAATACATAATATCTGATATAGGAAAATAAGGCACACAGTCTTTACAACTCTAGAACATAAACCTCTCTAGTCTAAAATGTCTCAAGTGGAGTACAAAAAAATAAAATACATCTAATAAGAGGATAACAGATACTAGTAAGGGTCGTCCTCAACCTGTGACTCTCCGGGTTCCTGGCTCGTTACCTGAAAGGGGGAGGGACAACGAGCGTCAAAGCGCTAGCGACCAACCCCAAGGGATAGGGCTCGTTGTATATGAAAATACAGTTACTATAATATAATATAAATCATTTACACAAACATTAATGGGTTTTAGTACTTAGGGAAATACAACACGAGCATAGGTACGTCGAGCGAAATAATCCAAACAAGGAAACCCTCATGTATATACCTTGTATCTCAAATTGTAGATCCCTAAATACAACCCGAAGTTGGTCACAAGAAAAATAAAGAAAAAGAATACATACCCATCTCTACCGATAACATGGAAATAAAACAAAGCTACAATAGGTGTCATGATCAGCTTAGGTAGCTATCATGCCCTGGCCAAATACAATATGTCGTGTACCCAACTTGGTTAAATAACATGCTCAAGGTTTAGTAAAAGTCTAAAACATGATTGAAATGGGTTATAGTCCAACATGAGGACTCTAATAGATTATAGTCCAACACGATGACTTAACATAGATTATAGTCCAACACGAGGACTGTGATTATGAACCATGAAATACTAGTAGTAAAGGTATACATGTTCTACCCTTGTACATGCCTCGCTATACGAAACTAAGCTTGTGTCAGAAAAAAATCATCTCATATGTGTAGATGAAATCATAAATACTGTAATTTAATACCCTATAAACAAGGCAACATTCTCATGTTCAACAAAAGCACTACAAGATCCTCAATCATATATGAACACTGTATGAAAGTATAAGCACAGTAGGTGATCAAGCAGAAATACAAACAAATAGGAAAAACTCCGATGGGTTGACTCATGATCAGCTAAGAGTCGACTCAGCAGACACTTATGAATAACAGGAATTAGCTCTGTGAGTCGACTCATAACAGTCATGGGTCGACTCAACCTGATGAGTCGACTCATGATGAGTCATGAGTTGTCTCACGAGCTACGAACAGGAAAATTCACAACTGCAGCTCAACCATCTCGCTCCATACTCCCTCTATACTGATCTCCACCTCCATAACTATCAATTCTAGATTACGAGGCAGAGATAAATTCATATATAGCATGAGCAATGAACATTAGCATGTTAGACCTAACTTTTGACTCCTAAACATGAGTGAAAACCCTTAATCAAAATAAAAACTCATATTTGTTATTCTTAAAAATATTTCCAGATCTGGGTTTTCTTCAAAAACATTGTTGGTGATGATTTAAAATCTGAAACACATGATTTCTAGCATTCACCTAAATAAGAACATTGATTTATACTTGAAAATAAGTCTTGGGCTCAATAAAACTCATGGAAAACAGTTGTAAACTATTAAAAATATGGGAGAGGGGTTGGGCGAGATGTTACTCACCTCAGATGTGATGAAGCACGATCCCCTTCGCTGAAATCCAAACGAAACTACTAAAAAATCCTTCGAAACGTCCCAAAATCACCAAGAACACCTAGGGTTTTAGAGAGGAGAGAGGGGGACTAGGGTTTTTGCGGAGAACTGATGAAAATACAGTGTTTTCGGGTAGAGGAGCATATATACGAATAGTTAAACCCAACCCGAAACCCAAACAAACCCGAACTGAGAAAACTGAAAAACCCTCGATGAGTCGACTCATGATCACTTATGGGTCGACTCATGGGTCCTGGGTCGACTCATAGAGTGATGAGTCGACTCAGCAGAAACTCATGACAACAGGAGTTGATATCATGAGTCGACTCATGACAGTCATGGGTCGACTCAACCTGATGAGTCGACTCATGGAGTTATGGGTCGACTCATGAGCTGAAAACTGCATGCTTCGACTCTGCTGCACATGATTTGAAATTTGCACACTCAACCTCATTACTGATGCACATATACATACTCAAAATCTACGGGGTCTTACATTCTTCCCCCCTTAAAAGAATTTCGTCCTCGAAATTTAGAAATCATATCCAACTCATAATGGTGCTTGAAAAACACACAAGGGTCTAATACAACCCGCACACATACACATTTCACAATACTGAACGCTAGTTAGCACATAGCGATATTCATACTTAACGATCTAAAATGATAATATTCTTACCTAACCCCTAATCTAACGGAACTAGTACGTCGGGCGAAAAATCCAAACAAGGAACCCCCCATGTATATACCATGTTTTCCGAAAGATTAAAAATTAAGTAAAAATACCCTTATTCTAGTGTTAAATATAAGTATCGACATATATATAGATATAAATATTCAAGTAAGAAGTCATATCATAAATACTTTAATTGGTTTTACCTGCTCGAATAAGTGTGGGTAGTCTCGTCGCATGTCCTCCTCGCGTTCCCAAGAAGCTTCCTCAACCCCACTTCGGTTCCATTGAACTTTCACCAATGGAATCACCTTGTTCCTGAGTCTCTTGTCTTCTCTAGCAAGTATGGCCACTGGAATCTCAATAGTCGACAAATTATCCCTAAGCTCAATCTCCGGTACATCCAACACTCGTTACCGCTCCTCATCATGCAAGTGTTTCTTGAGCATAGAAATGTGAAATACATTGTGTATACTAGACATAGAAGCTGGAAGATCTAGTCTGTATGACACAGTTCCAATGCACTCCAAAATCCGGAAAGGTCCAATATATCTCGGTGTAAGCTTTCCTCACCTCCCGAATTGTTGTACGCCTTTCATAGGCGATACCTTCAGCATAACCAAATCCCCAATCTGAAACTCTAGGGGTCTTCGCCTCTTATCTGCATAACTCTTCTGCCGACTCTGAGCGGCTAGAATCCGCTCCCTGATCAACGCTACCTTCTCGGTAGTTTGCCTCACAAGTTCTGATCCAAGCATCAAATTATCCTCCGGCTCTGTCCAACATATCGGTGATCTACAGGGTCTCCCGTACAGTGCCTCATACGGAGCCATACCGATCGTCGCTTGATAACTGTTATTGTAAGAGAACTCTATCAGTGGAATATGATCCTCCCAGTTCCCTTAGAAGTCAATGACACATGCTCGCAACATGTCCTCCAACACTTGGTTCACCCTCTCTGTCTGTGGGTGGAATACACTATTATAAGATAGCTTGCTGCCAAACGAGTCCTGAAAACTCCTCCAAAAATGCGAGGTAAAAATCGATCCTCGATCCGACACAATCGTATCTGGAACCCCGTGCAATCGAACTATCTCTCAAATAAAGATCCTCGCATACGCCTCAGCTGAATAAGTAGTTCTTACTGGGATAAAATATGCTGACTTCGTCAACCGGTCCACTATCACCCAAACCGAATCATTCCCCTTCGTCAACTGGGATGAAATGTCCGTCCACTTCCATTCTGGGATAGGCAACGACTGAAGTGTGCCTGCTGGTCTCTGGTGCTCCGCATTCACCTGCTGGCAGGTAAAACACTTCGCCATATACTCTGCAATCTCCTTTCGCATACTACTCCACCAAAAGTGCCTCTTCAGATCCTTGTACATCTTTGTGGTCCCTGGGTGTACTGTATACCGAGTGCGGTGTTCCTCATCTAACAACTCCCTCTTCAGCTCTGCACTGGCTGGCATAACCAATCTACCCTTTGTAGGCGTATAAAATTGCCTATGGGTCCCTTAGCATAGCTCGACACAAGAAATCGACAAATCAACGGACGTTCGAGCAACGAAGCGGACTAACGAGACTACGAAGCCAACGAACCGCACACAAGCAACGGAATACGTTCGCATGTGGAATCGATCCAACGGTTCGAAAAATCAACGAGTCGTCCAATAACAAAATAGGATTTGTACTCAAACATCGAGGCGGAAATACTGCCAAATAAAGATGCGGGCTATCAAATCAAAGTCCGGGCGAATCAAACGAAGAACCGAAAGACGGAAAACACCGAAAAACGACGAAACACGACACACCCGGGGACTCGGCCTAAACCGAGCCAACCCGGGGTGGCTCGGCCCAAGCCGAGCCACCCCAGGGTGGCTCGGTGGCCGAGCCACCCTGAGGTGGCTCGGCAAGCCGAGCCACCTTGGGGTGGCTCGGCATGAGCCGAGCCACCCCAAGGTGGCCGGGTGTTCCCCCCTCCCTCTTGTGCACGCGGGCATAGTTCAGGTATCCTATAAATAGGGGAGGTGGTTGTTCATTTGAGAGGACTTTTTTCTGAACTTCTGAAGAGCCGAAACTCTGCCGGATTGTCACCTCAACTCGGATTAGTGAAGGCTTGGAGACTTGGACCCTCGGATTCAGTTCTTGGCGAGCACCCGCAACAAACAAGGCAGGAGTTCGAAGAGGCTAATCCTCAGATCTACGCTGTTCTACTCCGGATCTAAGCTTGGTTCTTAGATCCCGAGATTCGAGCGGTCGTTTCATTGGCGAAACGATCCCTCCCGGCTATTATCTCCTTGGTGGGATAATACCCGTTATACCGCGTAGATCTGTTTGGATCGAGATTGCACGGTGGTCCACGGTAATCAACCCCGGCACAGGAAAACAACCCACAAAGCGAGTGACCGCAAAACAGGAGCTCGCGATCTGTTCGTTAAATAAGGAAAGTTGTAATTTTTCTTTATTTGTTTTGAATTTCGTTGTAACCGGCTCTTATAAAAAGACCGGATCTTTGTAAACGCAAAAGGTTGTTAACATTGAGTGCAATGAGTTCGTCAATGAAGAAGAATCTGATTTTTCCCGCGAACAATCTGGCGACCACAGTGGGAGCCACCGATCTCGCTGCCGAGATCGGAGTGTCGCAGCCGCGGATCTCGATCCCGATCGTGGAGGAGGTCGAGTATGAATTCGACCAGCAGAAGTACGAGGAGTACGTGTCCTCGTCCGGATCTACCTCCTCCCCCAAGTCCAAGAAGTTTCAGAAGTTCTCCTCCAGGAGAAAAGTCCGTTGGTGTGATGAAGTTGAAGCCACCAACGACGACCTCACCCCAATCGACGCCGAAGCTGCGTTGAGTGAGGCCCTACCGACCTCAAAGAAGGTCAAATCCGCCATTGAAGGCGTGGTGACTCTCTCTAAGAGAGCCCGCCAGAGGCAGCATCAACGCCTCGCGAAGCAATTCGCCAAGGCCATGGAGTCCGTTGACGGGGTCCGCTACCATGCGGATCTGAAGAATAAACAAGGCAAACAGCCTCAACAGCAAGTGAAGGGTGGTTCCTCCAAACCATCAACAATGGAGTGGGTCCGTGTCAAACGGAATCGCTCGACGTTGGAGGAGCGCATCCGCAAACAGCGCGCGTTATCAGCGCAAGCACGGGCCAAAGCTGAAGAAGCCCGTCGGAAGTTGCAGAAGGAGGTGGTCAAAAAGCTGCCACCAACTCGTAAGGTTTGGAGGCCAAAGTCTGAAGTAACAATTCAGACCAAGGAGCGACAACCGCAACCTCCGAAAATTCAAACTCCGGCAAGTCAATCCAAACAGCCGGTAATTTCTGTAACTGCTCAGGGAGATCCCGCCGGACCATCCCAGAAGAGAAAATCAGTTCTGGAGCGCCTCGGCCCACTTCCGAAGGAACGAGGTAAAGCTCCAGTACAGGAACGCTTGGGGCCAATGAAGAAGTCCCAACCAATGCAACATGCTGGGGGTCACTGCAACCCTCGACACTTGGAGAAAATTGTGGCACCCAAGCGCACAACCCTGCGCATTGAAGTGCAAGAGCCCGCTGAAGATTCACGCCCACAAAGGCGCGTTTCAAGGCGTGTGACTCTGGATGGTCCGAAGAAGACAATTATTCCTCAGAAGGAAACGTTGTCATCTGATGACGACAACGTTATACCTGAGAGATCGTGCCAACACACGATAGCTTGCTCCGACCTTCAAACGGACGAGCTGTACTATCGTGCCGGGGGTACGAATAAATCCAGAAAGAGGAGCCCTCGAAGGCTCGAAACACAATGTCCTTGTTCGAAGCTCATTCGGGCGGTACTCTCTGAGTGCAACTGCGTCAAGGCAGTCCCTGAGAGAGTCTCTGTGTTCGAAAGACTCAGCAATGGAACGCCAAAACCAAGGCATAGGTGTTTCCAACGAAGAAGGAAGATGGTCGAGGATGGTGAGCATTCAAGGGTCACCGCCAACGTGACCAGCATAGGAACATCGGCTCAGGATAACCCCGAGGCGGTTCCAGAAATATCCCGACGTGTAACTCGTCTACAATCCGGGGCTATCATTCGCGCGACGTATGGTAGAATTCGAATAAGAGTACCTTCGGGAGATGAAGAATCAGACGCTGGCTCAGCAGTGGCGTCTGATAATACAGTGTCCAGTGAAGGACAACCCCGCGAGGCGTTTATGATAAGCGCGGAGCAAGTGGCCAAGATGCTTGAAGATGCCATGGCCAAACAACAGGAGACCTTTAGGTTCGAAATGCAAATGGCTATGCAGAACATGAGAGAGATGCATGACCAACAGCTTCAAGCATTGAGGAACCAACAAGGCGAACCAAGTCGTCCCAACCAGAACAACCTGGAAGATGAGGACACAAATGAGGGTCACAATGCTAACAACCCTCCTATCAACCCAGGGGGTGGTAATGAAAATGCTAGCGAAGACACAGGTGAAAGCCTAAAAATTAAAAATCTCGAGAGCAAGATCAACACATTGATCTCTGCTCAAGAGA
>BQKN01066979.1:586818-601997 GCA_022839385.1 Asparagus kiusianus | reverse complement strand
TGCGCACACTACAGCTTTCTAAATCCCAACATAAATTAATTAACGGAGTTTATTTGGACTTAAAAAAAATGGAATAATCAATCATTTGAGTTCCTCTAATCCAGAAATTGACGGAGGGCCTCATGGTGATGGTGTAGCAAACGTCGGGGTGTCATCTTAGGGAGGTGAAAAATACAGGAGAGTCCGAGTTTTCTTCCGAGATCAGCCGCTGCGAAGTCCGAGTTTTTTAGTATATATATATACTAAAAAATAATTAGATTAAGAGAACTTGAAAAATTAGTTTTCACTCTAAGCTAAGCCTACAAAAATTTCATTACTTTAGTTACGAGTCTAAAGTGGACTAAAGTGAAATATACTACTTTGAAAATTATTTCTTAAGGAATTTATTTAGAGTTATCATAAAAGTTAACTTGAGTATAAAACTAAATAAAAATTAAAAATTTTCAAGTTTATCAAGTAGATCAATTATTAATTAACTTTATTAAGTTGCCAAGTGACAATTTTTTTTGAAAAGAAAAGAAAAGAAAAATATGATGTGGAAAGAAGAGAGGAAAAAGTGGTAAAATAAAGAAGAAAAAACTAGTTTCCACCCCTACATCTAAAGTTTACATTGTTTTCAATGCAAACTCTATGATGCACAAAGTAAAGTATAAAGAAAATAAAGCACTTATATTTGTTCGGTCAACATTAAACAATTATAAAATAAACTGCACTTAGCTTTGGTATGAGGAGGATGAAGCCAAAATTGTCTTCATCATCTTCTTTTTTTCATTTTTCATCTCTTTCATATCTTTATTTTCCATTTTTTTTCTTCTTCTTTGTTTTTCAAAAGAAAAACAGACTCTCAAACGAGAGAAGAATAATTTTTTTATTATTTTTATTATGAGACAAAAAGTAAAGATGTAGAATAAAAGATTAAAAATAAAGAGCTCGTACTCTGCATCAAATCCTATATTATTTTTGAAAAGTTTACCAATTAACCAAGAGCACACGAGATGCTATAGTAGTTCGGATATATTATTCTACGTCCTCCTTCTTGCGAAAGAGCTTTCTCACAATATCAAGAGTTCACCTGAATAACAAACCTAATTCAATAGTCATATAAAACCGCCCCCTGGAATCTATCCAGCCATCTAATTAACTCTCACAATAAGTAATTCCTAGCCCTAGCTAGTTCCAACCGAATTCAATCGGCTTAAGTATGCCGTAAAAAAAGTTTAAATAAAAACAAACCAATTATCAATTAAGCATAGAAATTAAAAAGATCTTACAATCCTTTTGATAAACTAAACAAAAATTTGTAATTCCATACCAGTTCAAGAAAAATAAGATGAGAGGTGAGAAATCAAAAAGAAATTAGCCTGACACTATTCTTCACGGTCATTATGATTTAAAACGGTCAGAGTTTCAAGTGGGGTGATCAAAATCAAAGCACACCCTTAATAAGTCTATAAATAACAAAGCCGAATACATCATGTCATGTTTTAATGGGTACAATATTGTAAAGAGATTATTACATGTTACAAATGGGATGGGGAAGTTGGTTGTGCTCGCACTCGTCCACTACATCCTCTCTCCATCAACTACAAGCCTATCCAACTATAATATTCCTCTCCTTCCGGACAGCGAACAAACCATGCATAAGTTAATCTCTTATCGATCACACCTTATCATTAGCAAACTCGAACAGACAAAAAATCCCGCAGCCAAAGCTTGTCGTCATTGTCGGACCTAATCATCTCCGCCAAGCATCTGTGTTTAGTCTCCGCCAAAGCATCTGTGTTATGACAAATCGCCAAGACAAACCAATATCAATCATGCAGAAGCACAAAAAATATCAAGAACATAAAAACACAGATATACGTGTTCGGCTTGTAACCTTCGTCTACGGACGGTGAAGGAGTAGAATAACTTTGCTAAATTATGAGGAATATAATACGGAGATTTCTCAATCACTCAATCCTTGACACACCCCCAAAAAACCTAATAGAATCTCTTTCAAAACAAAGGAACAAAAGAGAGAAAAAGTTTCATATAGGTTTAGCAAGAGAACTCTCTATTCTTGATTAGTGCTCTTTAGATTGATGATGATTTAATCTTAGATGGCCATGTATTTATATAGATCCGAAAAGCCAATTGCTTGCTTCTCATGAAATGTAACTCCTAATGGGAAGAAGACTCAATGTGATTGATTATGCGAACAATAGATTTAATGAAATTAGAATTCACATACACCACATGATATCTCCAGATAATAAGTCTCCACATCCTATTGAAATTAGGACAAAAAAAAAAAAAAAAAACAACTCAAAGGGCAGCTCTCAGGCCAAAGGATGACCAAGCCAAGATGCCTAATTTGATCGTGTGTATTCGGGGCATCTATAACAAATTTTCACGTTGACTCAAACACACCGAATAATTCTCACTTCAAATTAGCTTACTCTACCTTCTCCAATAGCCCTGCAAGGCATCAAGTGCGGCACATATCGATCAAATCCAAGTCTCGCTTAAACTTACCAACTTAAAGAGGCCTCATCAATGTATCAACTGAATTGTTCCACAATGACCATAACACTTAGTGAAGTCATCACATGAAGTAGGTCATAAACCGCTGAAGGGTCCAAAATTGTCAATTGACAATGCATAAGCTATTTTATCTTCATATCTTCATGATGGTCGAATAGACTAATCTCTAGCAATAGTGTATTCTCACTCTTTCTGTAGCAGTAGAGGTATTTCATCTATTTGAATGGGATTTGGCTGCTAAACTCCTGTAGGCTTATCCTGCTAAAGAGCTAAATCATGAATTTCTAACTCCACCGTTCCTCTAGAGCTCTACAACTGATAATAGTAGATAGTCATATATTTACCAAGTAGCAAGCTATATTTACCGCTTTTGCTCAGTATTCCTTACTTAAACCCACATTGAATAATATATAACAAGCTTTTTCCAAAAGGATTCTATACATACGCTCTGCCACTCTATTCCGTTGCAATGTAACTAATGATTCCCTCATTCTTGCAGAGCTCATTGAATTTTTCTTCATAAAACTAAGGGCCATTATCAGTTCTAAGCATCTTAATTAGTGTCACAGTCTAATTCTCAATCAAAGACTTCCACTGCTTGAAAGTCTCACAAACACCTCATCTTTATGTCTCAAAAATAGACTCAGGCCTTCCTGAAATAATCATCAACGAATGTCAACAAATATCTTGGACTATCATCCTTTGAGGCAACTTGAGAAGATCTCTAAAGATTAGAATAGATATAATTCAAAGCACCTTTAGTCTGATGCATTGTTGTATCGAAGCTTACTCTTTTCTTCTTTCCGAAGATGCAACGCTCACAGAACCCAATTTTCATCTACTCTATCCACTTAAAAGACTCTTCTTACTCAACTTGGTTAATCCGTAGTCAATCATATGACCAAACCTCATATGCCATAATTTGATAGTATTTACTTCTGATATCGACGATGCAATTGTAGTTGAACCGATAATGATAGAACCTTACAAAACATACAAGCTGCCAACCTTTTTTTCCCTTCATAACCATAAGAGAGCCTTTTGTAACCGTAAAAACTCCATCTTCACCTAAAAAATTACACCCAATATTATCAAGAATACGCAAAGAGATGAGACTCTTCCTTAAACCTAGAACATGCTTAACATCAATTAAAATCTTTATGACTCCATCATGCATTTTAATCCGAATTGTGCATTTCCTAATAGTCTTGCATGAGGCGTTACTCACCATGAGAATAAATCCATCGTGAATAGCTTTATAAGTGATCAACCAATCCCGATTAGGGCACATATGATAGGAACAACCGAAAACCATAATCAAATCTGCTGTGCTCCTAGTTTTATCATTGGTAACCAGCAGAATCATGTCTTCAGCAATACCAACTTCATCATTAATCTTAACATCAATATTACTCAAATCTATAATCACAAAATTGAATTCAGCAATATCAACTTTAGTGGAGTCTTCCTTTGTTTTCTCTTCATTATCTTCTTAGTTCTTCTTGTTCTTCAACCTGTAACAACCAGTCTTGAAGTATCATTTCTTTTTGCAAAATCCGTAGGTCAAATTCTTATACTTCGACTTGTACCTGTTACCTCCAAAGTCATTTTCTTCCAATCTTCCTCGAACAAACAATCCATCAGCTTTATCATCACTTTCACTTATGTTTAACTCTTTGTTACCTCTAAAGTCCTTTTCTTCCGATCTTCCTCGAACAAACAATCCATCAGCTTTATCATCACTTTCACTTATGGTTAACTCTTTGTCAATCTTCTCCTTATTCAACAAGTTCTATTTGATGTCCTAGATGCCAATAGAATCGTGATCATAAACCATAGTAGCTCTAAAATGATTGTAGGAAGGTGGAAAAGAACACAATAATAATAGGGTTTGATCTTAACATCAATCTTACTCAAATCTATAATCACAAAATTAAATTTACTAATATGAGATTTGATAGGTGTTCTTTCCGACATCCGAAGTGTGTACAAACTCTGCTTCAAGGGAGGCAATTAGTGAGTGACTTTGTCAAATATAAATCTTCCAACTTAGCCCACAAGTCAGCGCATGTCTTCTCTATCAAAACTTTGTTTGTCAAACAGAATTGTATTACTATGAGACTTTTATCATCCAACTTGTTCTAACCCTCACTAGTCATGGTAGCCAGTTTCTTCGACTTTCCAAGCAAAGCTTTCTTCAATCCGCTCTGTGTTAACATGGCGGTTACTGTCAAACTTCACAATATCCCACTTCATATTTTTCATTTTCATGTCTGATCGATAGCTGAGGGCTCATGATACTAATTTGTCATGACAAATACCCAAGATAAACTAATACAATTACACAGAAGCACAAAAAAATATTAAAAACACAAAAACACACGGATATATGTGGTTCAGCTAGTAGCGTACATCCATCCCACATCTAGGAACGAAGAAGGAGAATAGCTTTACTAAATTGTGGGGAATATAATATGCAGATCTCTCAATCAATCCCTAACACACCACAAAAAGTCTAATACAATCCCTCTAAAAAAAGAATAAAAGAAAGAAAAATGTCAAATAAGCTTCGCAAAAGAACTCTCTATTCTTGATTAGTGCTCTGTAGATAGATGGTGATTTAATCTCAAATGATTCTATATGTACAGATATGAAAGGCCAATTATTTGCTTCTCATGAAATATAATCTCCAGTGGGAAGATGACTCAATGTGGCTGATTATGCGAACAAGAAAAAATTAGAATTAAACGCATGTGAACGTGTGGGGGCCACACCCACGTGAGAAAAATAGGAGCAAGACACAAATTTGTGTCTTGCAGGCCAATCTCGCAGGGGTCACACCTACGAGGCTCTGTTTCTCTTCCTATAAATAGGAAGAGACGTTCCTAGGGTTTGCAGAGGAAAAATAAAAAGGAGAGCTTTAGCGGCTAGAAAAGAGAGATCTTGAGGAGAGAGCTTTGAAAAGATTTTACAAGAGAAAAGTTAATTTTTTTGGGTAAAAATCAAATTTTCTTCTTTTGAGATGAGCTTGTGGATTATACAAGTCGTCGCTATTCTTCTCATAGTGGAATCTCTCCTCCCTCTTCTCCGTGAACGTAGGTAATTTTGCCGAATGACGTAAATCTCGTTTCTTTACTTTTTTCAGGGTGTTGGCTATTGCTTGTAGTTTCTCTCGATAAGTCAGTCCTAGAATTGATGAGAGGAAGAGTGTATATTTTACTTTGTTGAGATATTTCACTTTCTGTTCTTGTTTTCTTAGTAAAACGGGAATATAGAGGTTGACTTGAGCTTTTATGATAACAAAAGCTAGAGCTTTCTCTCGGGTAATATCACTTCTGTGGTGTGAGGGCATTACTCTGCATCCAACAATTGGTATCAGAGTTGTTATTTAGATTAGGAGTGGTGTAGCTTCTGGTTTGAGATGGTGCTCGGCAATTTCCTGAGAGAAGCGGATTATTTATACAAGTGAAGGATGGTGCCAACTAGAAAAATAGTTAAAGTTAGAAAGTACGAGATCAGAAAGTTAAATAGGAAGAATAATTTTTCCTATTAGAGGATACAGATGAAAAACTCGTTGATTTCACAAAAAATTACACAAGGCTTTGGCTGGAAAAAAGAAGAAACATAAGGATATGTCTGATGAGGATTGGGAGGAGCTAGATCTGGAAGCACAGGCATCGATTATCCTTTGCATTGAAAGTGATGTAGCTTTTTTGGTAGATGAAGAGGAAATAACTGCGGGTGTATGATCAAAGTTTGAAAGCACATTCATGATGAAGAGTCTAACGAACCGGATCTATTTAAAATCCAAATTGTATACTTGCAAGATGGAGGAGAGTTCATCAATCCGAGAATACATCAACAAGTTTAATAGGATCATATCAGACTTAAAGGACATAGATGTGATAATTAAAGATGAGGATCAGACGCTTCTACTACTTCTATCTCTGTCGAAGTCTTATGAGAACCTAGTGCAAACACTGATGCTTGTGGGAGATAATTTGACGATGGATGAGACTAGAATGATGCTTCTAGCGAATGACCTTCGGAAGATTGCAACCAATAACATGACTACCGGTGGTAGCAAAGAACAAGCACATGGATTGTTTGCTAGAGGAAGGAGCAATGAGCGAGAAAAAGGTAAGGGAGAAAAGTCTAAATCTAAGTCAAGACCTCTTGCGGGAAGAGCATGTTTCAAATGCAGCAAAGTTAGGCATTTCAATGTTGACTGTCCAAATAAGAGAGTAGGTGGGAAGAAGAACAACAATAAGACTGAGAGGAGAGAAGACAAGGAAGAAGCGAGCTATGTTTCAGAGGAAGGGAGCGAGAATGAATACTATGTCATCATGGGTGGTGAGGATATCTCCGGAAAGTAGATTCTTGATTCAGGTTGCTCTTACCATAGGTGCCCAAATAGGAAGTGGTTTACTACCTATAGAAGCATTAATGGTGGAACTGTATTGATGGGGAACAATCATGCTTGTAAAATGGTGGGGCTAGGTAATATAAAGATCAAGATGCATGATGGAGTGGTTCAAACATTGACGGATGTGAGGCACATTCCCGACTTGCGGAAGAATCTTATCTCAGTTGGTGCATTAGACTTCGATGGTTGGAGGATTGTTACAGAGAACGGAGTGAAGAATGTTGTTCGGGGTTCCCTTGTAGTGATGAAGGGTTTTCGTCATGGTAATTTTTATACTCTCTCAGGTACGATGGTGACGGGAGATGCAACGATTAAAACTGAAGGAAGCGGTGGAGGCCCATATGAGCACACACGGTTATGGTATAGGCGGCTTGGGCACATGTCAGAGAAGGGTCTAGTTCTGCTTGATAATGAGGGTCTGCTGAAGAATTTGAAAAAACCTTACATGGATTTTTGTGAGGATTGTATGTATAGAAAAACACACAGGGTCCAGTTTCTGAGAAGCAAGTCTAAAAGCAGGGGTATACTAAATTATGTGTACATGGATATTTAGAAAATAACTTCCAAAGGGGGTTCCAGATATTTCGTTCCATTCATAGATGATTATTCGAGGTATGCTTGGATTTATTTTCTAAAGCATAAGAATGAGATGTTCGAGACATTCAAGAAGTGGAAGGCAATGGTTGAGAATAGGACAGGAAAGAAATTGAAGACACTGAGATCTAACAACGATACATAATATATAGATGGTGCCTTCAAGGAGTTCTGTGATCATTAGGACATTGTTCGACACTGGACAGTCAGGTCAACACCATAGTAGAATGTCTTGACACTGGACAATCAGGACAAGGAATGATAGGCAGAAGCGATGGCTACAGCTTGTTATATTGTGAACCGTTCTCCATATTCTACATTGGATGGTGATACACCCTATAGGGTGTGGTCAGGAGAGCATGTAGATAATGAGAGGCTCTGGATTTTTGGGTGTACCGTCTATTATCATGTCAACGAGGGAAAGCTTGACACGAGGGTAAGAACGCTATATTCTTAGGATATGTAAATGGTGTAAAAGGCTACCGTCTTTGGTATACATAATATTCAAAGTTCGTGATCAGCAGGGATGTTACCTTTGATGAGAAATCTATGATTACTAAGGCGCCCAAGGATGATGGTGTTAGGACTATTGGGACTTCAAAGTCCCAGATTATTGAGATAGAACCTAAAGACCAACCAGGTTCCAGTCATGTTCAAGTGGGAAATCAGGTAGATGATGAGCTTGAGTAGGAGGAGATTCAGCAGGAGAATACACAAGCACTACAACAACAACAGCTCGAGGATAGTTGTGCTTCCACTAAGCCAAGATGAGCATACAAGCATGTACTGAAGCTGAGGGATGATCAAACCCTAAAGCACTATGGGTAGGTTAATTTGATGGAATACACATGCTTGGTGGAGGATGATGAGTCGGTTTCCTTCAAGGAAGCTATTCGGGATAGAGATAGTGAGAGTTGGTTAGCTGCGATAGAGGAGGAGATGAAATCTCTTTGGAAGAACTAAACATGGGAGTGTAGGTATAAATTTCTGATTTTCCCAGAAACAGGGGATTTCGTTTGTATTAATAAGAATGGCTTATTACAAATTAATCAATCAGAATTACAACAGAAGCGGAGGGAATGCCCTCCTTGTTTAATTATGGGGACTTTCGATAGCTACAGGATGCTTCGCTCGGTGCTCGTGCCGAGTCTGCTTCCCTTGGACGATTCGACCAAGGTTGCTGGGGAGCTTCAGTACTCAGTAGAAGCTCGGGTCGATGGAGTTCGAATCTTCTAGCTCGCCGGCGATCAGGGCTCAGAGCTAGGAGATGGCGCTGCAGTGCAAGAATTATGCAGAGAGCTTATCGTCGATCCTTTTTTTTCAGCCCCCCTCGCCTCTTCGACCGACCTCTTTTTAAAAGGTTGCTGAAAGAGGCTCTTAAATAGAAGAGAGACAGCTTGGCTGCTCCTTGAATTATGGGATGTGACCATACATTGTTCAGAGATATCCTGCTGCCCACCTGCACCATAAGCGGTCATTCGAGGAGCCGCGTGTTACATCACGTCGCGCAGGAGTGGGAAAGCCCCTCCTCGTATCAGTGACAGCGGTTGCCAGATACTTGAGTGGATCTGGCCAACTCATCGAGCGCCGGCGGCTCTTGCCCTTCACTTGGATGAGTGAGGTAAGCTGCATTTATGAGGATGCAGGCTGCTTTGACACCTGTCCGCTCACTTACACTGTGAGCCACCGAGCGACCACCTGACGGCCCTGGGACACTGTGGCCTCTCCCTATGCCTCAATAGAAGCGGGATAATGGATGCCTCGTACCCGAGTGGGCTTGGACAGCTTACCGCATGCCGACAGCTCCAGCTCTTGACTCTGATGGGTGAGGTGAACCGTATTTATGAGCATGCAGGCTAATCTGACGCCTGTCCGCTCAATTGAATCGTGGGCGGCCATCTGACGAGCCTGGAGCACTGTGCTCTCTCCCCTCGCATCGCAAGAAGTAGGGGAGACTTGTCCCCGAGAACCCGGCTCTCGACTCGCGTAGGCGAATCTGGACCCCTACAGGCGGATTCGGCTTATGAGGGCGAATTCACCTTACTGGCGAGTCCACGCGACTTGGCGCTTGAGGGCAAATATGGGGCTTGTGCGTTAGCGAGCCCATTTCGTGGCTGCGATCCATCCTTCACCCAAGTGGGTGGTCTCGACTCGTGGGCGAATTCGTTTGTCAGTCCGCAGCGGTAATTTTTACCGTCTACAAGACCCCCTTCAAAGTTTTCAGACCTAAACCGGCTTACGTGTGGTCTGGAATACTTTGAACAAAGAAGTTCTGGGCTGACCAAGTACATTAGGATTTTTAGCAAACCCTCAGCTATCAACGGGTTTGATCTGCCTTTACCGATTACCGTTTGAATCGGGCTAGCCATACTATTCCCCTCAGTATGATGAGTTGTTGAGTAGTTTCTCTTAGGCTTAATGCTAAGATTTCCACTCTGACCCTTAGCCGCCTGGGGCGCGGGTTTAACCAAAGTCACCTTGTTGGTTTCAGGATTTCGGGCAAGTCGCCTGTTTCCGAAGGCGGATGAGCCATTCAGGCGAAGCTAGGCTTCGAAGGCGAAACTTTACCTGACTTGCGGATTTTATTCGGGTTTTTGGCGATGAGTTCCTTCCTTTGGGGGCGGAACTAGGTTCAATATGAGTAAACCACGTGTCCGCTGGTGGGGCTTCGTGCCCTCCCAGTTAAGGTGGCGTGGTTCCGTTATGTTGCTTTCATTGTGATTCGACAACCTAACGTTAGCTTCATGCGCCTCGTTCGAATCGTGGCCGTGGTTTTCGAATTTAACCGTCGGATACAACCGTCGATCTCGGTTTGGGTTCCGGGTTATGACCGGCCCGTTTCCCGTTTCCACGGTTCCTTCGACATACTGGGGGCGATCTGGGCCGTCGAATTCGATCGTGGCCACGTCTCTTGTCCATTAGGGTTTCGCCTTTCGAGGACGATCGTGGCCACGTGGACAACTCTGCCTTTTAAATAAGCCGTTTTCTTCTTTTGGGAGTTACCATGCTCCGGAATCTTGAAAAACCTCTAAAGAGAGAGTTCCCGCTTTATCTTTCAATGGCGCCGAAATCTAAGAAGTGTGTCGTGAGGGGAAAAGGCCCCGGATGCTATTCTGACCGTCTCTCCGCCGGTGCGCCCGCCAGTGTATCGGAGCCGCGCTTGGGTAAGTCAATGGGTTCGTTTGACGACCCCGTGTAGGTTACAGGCGTCGGACTGGGAGGATGAGTGTCGTTTGTCCTCCTGGAATTCCGTCGTCCTTTGGCAGCTTCCCCGATTTGGGGCAAAATTGGCACTTTTTAGGTTGATTTTACATTTGTCCTTAGAGGACGATTTCTATCTCCGCGGGCGAACTTAACCTTTTCTGGATGGAGGCGAACTCGTTTTTTGATAGGCGAGTTCGGCCCTTTTCTCTGGTAGAGGGGAGTATCATTTATACGGAAAGACCTCATTCGGACTAAGTGGACTTCCCCTTTCGACAGGCAAATCCGCCCGTCTCTGCTTGATAGGCGAATTTGCCTTCATAGCAGATTCTGTCTTGATTCTTTGACTCCTTCTTGCAGCGACCTTCTCCGACAAAGCTCTTCCGAAGGGCGTGGCCATTGGTCTTGCCGGAGGTACAGGCTGTACGACGCCTTCCCGACTCCCTTCCTTGGATCCAGTGTCTGTGTTCTCTACTGATAAGCCCGACGGCTTGAAAAGGAGAGTCACTGATGGGCACCATCTGACGCTGCGTGAGCTGACCACCGACGCGGTGTTGACAGACGAGGCTAGGACGGAGCTACAGAAGCCCCAATTCTTGTTCGGTGATGCTGCGCCTGATCCTTCCGCCCTGCTGCTCAAGGAGAGTAAGTGGTTCCGCGTGGTGGACGGGATCCACTACTATCTTCCCAGCATGCCGAGAGGGTTTTCTATAGTCGATTTGTGCTCTTTCGCGGTCCCCAGAGTGATGAACTGGGATTTGACCCCTACTCAAGACGGGGTCACTTGCGACGTCTTCACGGGCTCGACGGCTGGGTATGGGGTGGAGAGTTTCTACAAACGGGTGACCGGTTTGCGTCCGGGCCTACCGTTCAAAGAGGTGCCCGCCGGAGAAACGACAGCAGTCGCGGAGACCTTCCGTCATTGTTTCTTTCAGGCTGGTGGGAGCTTTCTCCCAAAGGACTTTAGGGCCCCTGGGTGGATCTATTCTGTGCCTGGGAGCAAGACCTGGTGGTCCAAGATTACCGATTATATTTTGGCCGAGAATTCCGACCTCAAGAATTCGGAGTTGTATGCGGCTATTCAGGCCACTCAACATGGTCTAAAGATCAGTGCTCTTCAGTTCCACAGCATCTTGGAGCTGTATTGTGCGGGCAGTGGCATGTTTTTCACCCCCAATGGTGAGTTCGGAATAGCCCTTCACGAGATGTACGACATGTCAGGACTGCCTTTAGGAGACTTCCCGTATGAGGAGTACGTTCCTGGCCAAGAAGAGATCGACCAGCTTTCAGACCACTCCTCTTTGGTGGTCGAGACCTTATGGGAATTACTCTGTCACTATCATATATGCCTCAACACCTTAGGGGTGGTCGACCACAAAGGTAAGAAGAAAAGGGCCTCGGGGATCAGCCACAAGAATTGGGCTGACTATTTATTCCCTGAGAATGATGTCAAAGGAAGGCCTGCTCTGCCGCTGAGCGAATATGACCAGGATGAAGTGGAAAGGAGGATGGCCGAAGGGGAAGCCACCATAGTTCTTGAGCGTGACGAGGGCGGGTTCAAATCCGGAACGGTCTTCCACTCGTTTCATCACCAGGTCCAGTCCCCTATTTCCAGTAAGACTCTGTTCGTGGGGTACCTCATGTTGTGGCTGAAGAGGTGCGTGATCCCCACTCATTCTTTTGAGGCGCTTCCTGTGGAGGTAGTGTATCCTGCGGTTTGCTTAGCCCATGGGAAGTCCTACTCCTTGGTGTCGGTGATGGTAGCGTGTATCCATCGGGGACTCCGCACCCTGACGGCCTAATTTTGTCGCGTATCGACTATCGATGAGGGGGAAGGAGAGGTTATCAGGACCCCTAACCCTAGGGTGGGGCTGCCGTACACTTATTTGATGGCGTGGTTCGTATACCACTACGAGTGCTTGATGAGTGCCCCAGCGACTCTTCAAGGAGACAAGTTTGTCCCATTCGTTCAGTGCCTGGAAAGGTGCTCTTAGAAATGTAAGGATATCCCCGATGCACGGAAGACGCTCTCTCATTTCGGGCATTATAACTTTCGCCGTTTCTTCCCTTACTTTAGTGGGGGAGGATATGGGGAATCTCTTAGGGATGTGCCGACGGCGGACCATCACACGGTTCTCTCCTACGGTGCTTTTCGATGGTTGGTGAACATCCGGCCGGGGTATCATGTCCTACGAACGGGTTCTACGTGTTATCTCGAGCCGTATGTCCCTTGTAGGTTTGCCCGCCAGTTCGGGTACGACCAATTGTACGTGGGCAATGCTAATCCCCACCTGCACTTCGAAGGGGGCTGGTGGATGGAGCTCGTGGATGGTTCTGGACTCATGCCGGTGGAACCCATGTTCGTTTTGAAATACCCGCGAAGGATCGTGACTTACACCATACGCTCCTGTATTGCCGGTGGTATCGGGGTGCCAGCGCTAATCCCGATGGCTTCTGGTTCCAGAGCTCGTGTCTGTCGGAGAACGGGCGTCGCCCAAGGGGGGCTTCTCGTGCTTCGAGGAGGAGGGGGCGTCAGACTGCCAAGGAGTGGTTCTCGGAGGATCCTGCCGAAGACCCCGAGGGTGACGACGTGGGCATGGATGAGTCCGAGGCGCCCGAGACGCGAGCTCCTTCTCCTAGTCTTCCGTCGGACCCCTCTAGCGAACGGAGGGAGCCTGTCGAGTTAACCCGGGCGAGTGAGCGTCTGGAGCAAGCCCGGAGCATGATTACCGGATGGATGGGGATGCCCCTCCTATCTCTGAGCAGTTCGCTGCTCTCTAAACGGCAGCGGGAGGCGGCGGCCGAAGGCTCCAGAGCGGAAGCGGCCAAGAAGGCCCATTGTGGGGGGATGGTCGAGATTACTCCCCCTATCATGTCAGAGGCAGTTCCGGTGATCCCAAAGGACGCCCCTCCGCAGCCTGATGTGAGGCCACCGGCGGGGGCTTCGACGACTCCTACGTCCGCACCAGGAGGTAACCTTTTAGTGTGGTACCCATTATGTACGAAGTCGGGTCCGCACCCCCTGATTGTTTATATTGAATTCGTGCAGGTACAGTCGAGCGAGTGATCCCCATTCCTTCTGACGAAGAGGAGGGGAGTGGAGACAGAGGAGAACTCGGGGGTTCAGGTAAGCGTAGGCCTTAGCGTTGTTGATCCTTCCGTGCCAGGGGGTTTTTGTTAATGTTCCCCTTACACTTGCAGCTGACCCCTCTCATGCAGCTGCTGGCAAGGAAGATCCCCCCTCTTGGGCGGGTCATTCGGGTGAATCAGAGGCGGATGATGACGCCTCAATCCATGAGGCGCTATCGAGCGAGGAGGAAGTGTTGGCTCATGCGGGCCAACAAGGGGGAACCTCCACTCTCGAGGGGGCACCGATTGGGGGTGAACCCTCAGCGCGAGAGTCTCCGATTCAAAGGGGGACTCCTACTGGGCTGGTGACTACTTCCTTGTCTGTGGTGACTAGTGATGCCGCGGCTGCTACCCTGATGGTGTCGGCGGTCATACCGGCTTTAGCGGCGCCAATCGCTGCTTCTGCGGTTATGACCACTAGTACTTCAATCGTAACTTCATCCTCGGCAAAGGAGGCCGCTCTCTCTCCCTTGGAACGCTCACGAAAGAGGAAGGTGGCACGAGCCCTGATTAACTTCCAAGACACTTTGGCTGACTACGTCAAGCTGACCTTAGAGGAGAGTTGTCCTTTCGAGGAGTTCAAGGAGGATCTCAAACACGATGTGCTCTTCTTAATCAAGAGACTCGGCGCCACCGCGGCGAAACCATACTTTTAGCGTCTGAAAGAAGTGGAGGAGGCTGTTTAGCAGTTGCTCGCCCTTCGCGCGAAGAGTTCCACAGTTGTTGATCTCGCCTCTAAAGAAGTTCAAGCAGCCGTGGAAGACCGCGATCGTCATCTGAACAAGACTATGTCACTGGAGACAAGGTTGTCCACAGAGTTGGAGCAGGCCAAAGCCGAGGATGCACGAGTGGCCCATGAGCAACAGACGGCCGATAACCGCCTCTCTCGCCTATCCTCCGAGATAGAGAAACTAAAGCAAGTTATAGCTAACGCACATGCCTCCTTGGCCATTCAAGAGAAGACTCGTGAGCAAGTGGCAAAGGAGTTGGAGGATATTGAGTCTCGTCGGCAATTGGTCGCCGATTCCGTCTCGGAGAAGGATCGAGCCCTCAAGGAGGTTAAGGATACTGTCCAGGACTTAGTCTCGCGCACCAAGGAAGATCTTCGTCGGGAGATCCTGAGGAAATTCGAGCTTCACTATGCCGGGGAGATTCGTGAGGCGGAACGGCGATTGAGAGCTCTCTAGTTTGCTTTTGATTCCCTGTTGTAATAGGATTTCCTTTTTATAAATGAAATTATCTTTTTGTTTCTGGCAATTATTACTCGTGCGCGTACTCTCTCTCTCTCTCTCTCTCTCTCTCT
>BQKN01066979.1:547853-586718 GCA_022839385.1 Asparagus kiusianus | reverse complement strand
ATATATATATATATATATATATATATATAACATGCGCTAGTTGGCGTTCGGCCGCAAGAGACTCTTATCGGCGGATTTCAGTTACAAGCTCGTCTCGCCTACAGGCGGATTTTATCCGAGGGCGAATTCGCGGGGGTTATACTAATAACGACTTCGGCTGCGGGCGAGCTCCGCTTCTAGCTGGTCGTGTGTTAACCCACGTGCACATCGGTTACGGAGACGTGGGCACGTCGCTTCGTATTAAATGCGGTGCGATGGGTCTCTTCGTCCTCCACGCCCGATTCGGGCCGTTGGTTGGGGATCGTGCCCAGGAACCGCCGAATCCTGGCCGTTCATATGGGATCCGGATTATTCGGACTTCCCCTCAACTGTTTGGGCCTGAAGGGTCTAATCGAGCCACGGATAACTGCTTAGAGTCAAGGTATTTAGCACCCCTCCCCTTTGTCAAGAAAGGCCACAGTTTCCTTGTCGTCTTCTTCAGAGGAGGTCCAAATTTCTCTTGCGTCCTCAAGATGGCACCGAAGGTGAAGAGGGTTACTTCGAAGAAAATGAAGGAGGCGTCTTCTTCGGGTGCTGTAGAAGCCGCCGTCGCCGAAGGTATGTCTTTACCTCAATCTCCATTCAGGCGTGGGTAGGTATTTCTTGTTTGACCCCTTTTCGTGTCATCGTTGCGCTTCACAGCCCATAAAGAGGCACCGCCTTCCGAAGAACATGAGGCAGAGCCCATCTTGATTTCTGACGACGAATCCGAGAGTCCCGTGACTTCTCCTACCTCAAGCCCCGCCACTCAAACTAGAACCGAACTCTGTCTCGAGGTCCCGCCTATCACAACACTCGCACTGGATCAAGAGCCTGTTTCTTCGGGTTCATTGTCCTTGCCAGCTCGCCTCGAAGAGTTCGAGAACGCTACGAAGCAGGTGATTTCGCTTGTCAGCCTCGGCATGGGGAACTACGACGGCTTCAGACAGTCTCTCCTGGACCACGTGGCTGACTTTAGGCGACTGGGCGAAAACCGGCTTGCCACACGTTGCATGCAGAAGCTTCGCCTTTTGGAATCATGCCTGATGAGGCTGGAAATCTTGATGCGGGAAGGTCCAGAAGTCGATGTGGAGTCCTTCCTGTCCCAATTCGTCGTCGTGAGGCCTGGGAGCAGGAGGTCCGCTCTAGGGAGATAGCGGATCTAGAATCCACCGTTGCCTTCTGGGTGAGTCAGCAGCGTCACTTGGAAAAGCACGTGAGCGAACTCACTTCTACTGTACTCCGCTTAAAAGCAGAGCTAGAGCAGGCGGAGGCGTCTCTGAAGGAATTCCAGTCCGAGAGCGTTAAGGTTGGCTAGACCGCCGAAGCGGAGGCTCGGAGCCTTGAAGCTTTGCACCAGGAAGATGCTGCCGCCAGATCCAGTTTTGAAGACCGGGTTCGGAAGGAGGTTGAAGACAAGGCTAGGGAGGGCCATGCAAGAAAGATAGCCGAAGTTAAGGCAGAGCTCGCATCCTTTAGCCTATCGGACTAGGTCCTCTTGCCTGAGGCTGTGTTAAGACATTTTTTTTTATTTGCTTTTGACATTGTGTTATGACTCGTTTGATTGTTGAGTCATAACTTTGTTCAAATGTACTGTCTTGAAAAAACTGGGTGCATGTTTCGCTTCTTGAACGTAGTATTATGACTCTCTTAGTTGTAAAATCATAACTTTGTTCAAATATACTGTCTAGAAGCATCTGATGAAGTTCGTGTTTTCCTATTACGCTTTCTTTTAACATGTCACCATTCAGTGTTTCTCTGGCATGGCCAACGGCGATTTCAGGCGAAACTCCTTGGGCGGTGACGAGCTTGCTTCGAAGGTTCAACTCGAGTACAGGCAGGTTCATGCTGCAGGCAGGCTCGAGTGACGGCGAGTTTGCGTGGAAAGCTATGCTAAACCACTGGCGGGCTCGTTTAGTCCAACTCGAATGTAGGTGAGCTCATGCTGCGGGCGAAGACTCGAATGATTATGCTGCAAGCTACCCTCCAAAATGCTGGTGAGTTCCTACCGTAAGTGAGGCCCACTTGATGGCGAATTTACTGGAAGGTTGAATTCGACGGTTGGCGAATTCAGACTGCAAGCAAAACTCGTGCGATGCTGATTTCGTGCTGAAGACCAAACCCGGCTGCTGGCGAGTTTAGGTCACTAGTGAAACTTGTAGGGAGGCAAGCTTGCGTTGAGGACCTACTTGGCCTCTGGCGAATTTAGGCAGCAAGCGATATTCGTGAGATGGGAATTTGTCTTGAAGTTGAACTCGACCGATGGCGAGTTCGTACTGCAATTAAACTCAAGCGACGACGAATCTGTCCTCTAGTCGAAGGTCCAGAATGCGGGCGAAATTCGTGCCACGTGTCTGCTTGCGGGCCCAAATGCTTGCCAGCTAAGGCCTTTTTTAATGCTCATTAATGGTGAAGCGATGGGATGCCTCGCCTCTTGGGCTCAATCCGATCGGTCCGTTTGGGGTCTCGAGAGGAACGATCTTTATTGGCGTGGAGCTCGAGGCGTCGCAGGACATCTGCGCTGTTCGATTGCTTGGGACGACAGATCCCAGCCGTCGGGTTCTCGAATATATATTCCATACTTGCCGTCTTTTCAGCAAGGTTCTCACGTCTTTAAAATAATTCGTGAGCGAGAGTCGCCACACAAACCTTCCATGGCCTCTGCCTCTGACCATAGTTCCTCCGAGGGCGTCGGCTCCTCCACCACCGCCGTCGATGTCGGTGCACTGCCCGCTTCCCCCGTGAGCTCGGTCCAGGGGTCTTCTGCCCCGGACCCCACATCTCACCCCACGTTTTAGATCCTCCAACGGTTGGAGGGTTTGGTGCACCGAACCTCCGTCGCCGTCGGCGAGGGTGCCGAGAGGTACTATGACGCGCTTCCCCTCGTGGAGGTGGGTTTAAAGGTAGTCCGCCGTGTGGGCGGTACCTCGCTTGCACGGCGGTATGAGCAGGAGCTTGGTCACGTAGAGGGGTGGATGTACCACCTCGAGGATCTGGTGCACGACGACGCTTCGGATGTGCCACCGCCTCTCTCAATGCGCCTCATGCTCGAGCGTGAGAAGCGGGCAAAATGGATCCAGGCGAAGGAGGCTGATCTTAAGCGTCTGCGCAAACAGCACCAGGCGGTGTTGGCCAAGATGGACGCCTGTACGGACGCCACCTTCTTTGAAGACGCCGGGTCCCTTCGTGACGAGGTGAGGCTGCGGGAGATTGAGCGGGAGAACAGGAGAATCTGTCACGTTGCCGGAGAGGTGGACCGGGCACTTCAGCTCCTCCGTCGGGAGGAAGAGGACGGTGAGGCTGCCCTTGCCCAGCTGCGGCAGAACAAGAGGAGGCGGCGAAGGCCCAGCGTGCGGCGGACTTTTCGGCGGTCAAAGCCAAGATCGCCGCCTTCAGCCTGCTGAAGCTCCTGTAGTGCCAATTTTGGCTAAGCGCCCTTTCTGCCCTCTTTTTTTTGTAACTCAGTCGATGCCGACCGCATCATAACTTAAAAACTTATGCATGTAAATTTTGGCCCGTAATGGCCTTTGGTTTTGCTTATCCTCTGTTTCGCATGCACAGTTTCTTTTTTTTGTTTGCTGGTGTTGGTATGCATTCGGCTTGTTTTGTCTTTAGGTTGAATTCGCCTGTGCTGTTTGGCGTTTGAGTTGGGCTGCTCATGCCTTCTTTGGCGAACCTGTCTTGGACTTAGCCATTAGGCCTTTTCTCTGCTTTTGGCTGTCCGTGACGTGGGGTCAGGTCAACCCCGACTTTCGCATTGCAGCTCAAGTGGGACCAAGAGGGTAACGCTTAGCCCGAGACCAGGAATGGTTGCTCGTGCATGTGATCAACCGATGTCCCTAATCTTTGACTTGCCACTCGGTGGGTTGTCGTTCGGAGGAACCGTCGGGCGTGACGCCTGTCGAGCCGCCCTTGATAATTGTCATCGTCCGTAAGGGTGACGATACAGGCGACAATCAAATCGTTCAGGGATGTAGGAATGTGACGATCGATTGTTGTAGGAGCCATCGCGTGGTAGGCTGCTACCCATCAGTCATCCTAAGGAATGTTAGGATATCTGGAATAGGTCAAATAGTTCAGGGACGTAGGAGTGTGACTATCGACCGAAGTAATAACACGTCGCATGGTAAGTCATTACTTAGGCTGTGCTATTCGTAGGAATAGCGATGCCAGTCATCGGAGGTAATCATTAACCTGATGAAGCTTTGTTGCGATCGGAGCAACTATGAGGTCTTATCATCTCATTGAGGGAGATTGGTAAGTTGATTCGGTTAGAGGTGATAGTTGACATAGGCGAACAGTTTGCCACGATGTGAGCGACTTTGGTGGACTCACCATCCTATTGGGGAGGATTGGCGAGCTGATTCTCGCTGGAGGTTAAGTATTAACCTGGCAGTGGGGGTTTGTTACGATTTGAGCAACTCTGTATCTACCGCAATGTGAGCGACCTTAGTGGATTCGCCATCTCATTAGGGAAGATTGGCGAATTGACTTCCGCCAGAGGTCTGACGTCATCGTGGCGGAATTAGCCTAGTCTCGCTCGTAAGGAAGTTGGACTAGGAGGCGACCCAGGCCACACTTTGAGAGCGCTGTGGGCGGCGACTTACATGGGGTCTTCTGTCAGCGTTAGGGAAGTAGGGACAGTTTAGCCTCGTGTACCAGTTGGAGGGAGTAAGGACCAGTTTAGACTCATGCACTCGTGGGAGTCTGAAGAAGAACTAAGGGTAGTACTACTTCAAGTATTTGCCGTTGATGGGCATCATGATCTTGTCGCCGTTTGGCTTGACAAGGCGGTAAGCTCTATTCGAATAGACCGTCTCTACTACGAATGGACCTTCCCATTTGGATTAAAATTTGCCCTTCTTCTTGGAGGTGAGGATCATTGGTCTGTGAACGGCGAGTACCAGTTCTCCCTCCTTAAAGGCTCGGCGTTTGACTTTCTTGTCGAACGCTTTGGCTATTCGGGCTTGATAGAACTCGATGTGTTGTTGAGCTTCTAGTCGTTTGTCATCTAACCCTTCAAGCTCCGCGAGTCGTTGTTGGTGATTATCCTCGGCTTTCATCCCTGTTGCCAGGGCGACGCGGAGGGACGGGATTTGGATCTCTAATGGCAACACGGCCTCACAACTGTATACTAACGAGTAGGGTGTATGGCCAGTCGGCGTACGAACCGTCGTGCGATACGCCCATAAGCTTTTGCCAAGTTTTTCACTCCAGTCACGTTTGCTAGTGGAAGTCAACTTGGTCAAGATCTTGATAATCGTTTTGTTGAAGGCCTCAGCTAGACCATTCACCGAAGGATTGTAGGCCGTGGAGGAGAGGTTTTGTATTCGGAACTTTTCACAAAACATGGTGAATGCATGGCTAACGAACTGTGTACCATTGTCATGGATGATACGCCGGGGTACGCCATATCGGTATATGACATGGTGCTTGATGAACTTAATCACGTCGTTAGTCTTGACCTCTCTCAAGGGGATGGATTCGGCCCACTTAGAGAAGTAGTCAGTGATTGTGAGAATAAAGCGATGACCTCGTGCCGACGGCGGGGATATTGATCCGACTATATCCATCCCCCATGCCTCGAAAGGCCACGAAGCCTTTGTCGGGTGCAGGTCTTCGGGCGGCTGGTGCATGTAGTTGGCGTGGATCTGGCATTCGTTGTAGCGCTTTGCGTAAGCGACCGCGTCGTGAACCATCCCGGGCTAGAAGTAGCCTATCCTTCGCAAGCGATCCTAAAGTTTGGGTCCAAGCTGATGAGCCCCGTAAGCACCGCTGTGGGCTTCGCGCAGAGCCTCTTGGGCCTCTGCTCCTGACAGGCATCGGAGTAACAAACCGTCGTATTACTTTCGATACAACGTCTTGGTGGTCGAATCATAGTAGAATCTCATGGCACGTCTCCGGACAGACTCTCGCTCCCTTGCGTCTTCGGGCAATATGCCGTATAGGACGTAGTCGATGATTGGGAGACGCTAATCTTTTGGATCGGGCTGCTCCGAGACCTGATGGGTGGTGTTCGCTTCTGGGACGTCTTTTAGCCAAAAGAGCCTCCTGCTCGCCACTGTGATCCATTGGGTTGTCTCTAATGGTTGGGCCAGGTTAGCCGCTAAGGAGACGAGGGCATCCGCATGTGTGTTCTTGGATTGTAGCACGTGCTTAATGCGGAAACTCTCGAATGACTCCACTAGCTTGATAGCTGCTTTATGGAGAGGGATTAGGTCGTCGTTTCTAACTTCGTACTCGCCGGTCATCTGCTTGACGATGAGTTGGGAGTCACCGTAAGCCTCGAGATGCCGTATCCCTAGCTCTTTTGCTAACTCAAGCCCGATGAGTAATGCATTGTACTCATCCACGTTGTTAGTGCATGGTTCTCTTAAAGAAAAGGCCCGGGGCAACACGTGGTTATGCGGAGAAGTGAGGACTACTCCCACTCCTGAAACAATAGAGCCATTCGCGGCTGCGCGAGACGCGCCGTCGAAGAACATCTGCCACACTTCCGGTAACGAGGTCACGTTAGCTTCGGGCGGTTCGTCTGGCAAATCTTCAAACAGGTCAGTTTTCGCCCCCAGCGGGTGACTAGCCATGAGATCGTAGATGGCTTGCCCTTTGACCGACTTCTGTGGCATGAAGTGGATGTCGTACTGAGAGAGCAGAAGTGCCCACCTAGCCAGGTGCCAGTTTAACGCCGCGGGTTATGTCATGAAGACCCGAATGGGGTTCATCCGGGAGATGACATGGATTGTCTGGCCGACCAAGTAGTGTCACATCTTTTGGATGGCAAACACCAGGGCCAAACATTCTTTCTCGACCATTGGGTACCGTTGTTCGGCGCCTTGCAGGGTTCTACTTAGGTAGTAGATGCCTTGCTCATGGCCCGCATCGTCATTTTGTGCCAAGAGGGCGCCTAGAGAATACTCCATGGCCCGTATATAGATAAGAAATGGCTTTCCCGAGATCAGCGCTGCAAGGACGGGTGGGTTCAAGAGGTAAGCTTTGATCTCTTCGAAAGCCCGCTGGCAAGGCTCATCCCACAAGAAGGAAGTGCCTTTCTTCATAAGCTTGGAGAACGGCTGGGACTTGCCTAAAAGATTCGAGATGAATCTTCGGATGTAGGCCAATCATCCCTGAAGACCTCTTAATTCTTTGAGGTTCCGGGGTGGTTGAAGCTCTTGAATGGCTCGCACCTTGTCCGGGTCGATTCGGATCCCTTTCGTTGTGATGACGAAACCGAGGAATTTACCACTAGACATTCCTAGAAACGACTTCGTAGGATTCATCTTGAGTTGATGAGTCCTCATGAGTTCGAACATCGTCCTCAAATCCTGGAGGTGGTCGTCTTTGTGGCGACTCTTCACGACCAGGTCGTCCACATAGCACTCCACCGTCTTTCGCAGGTGCTCTCGAAAGATCATGCTCATGGCGCGTTGATAGGTCGCGCCGGCATTCTTGAGTCCGAAGGGCATGACCATGTAGCAGTATACCCCCATGGGGGTTCAGAATGAAGTGTGTTTCTCATCCTCGGGGTGCATTTTGATTTGATTGTACCCTAAGAAACCATCCATGAAGGACATCCTCTCAAATCCGCACGTGTTATCGATGATGACATCCGTGATGGGCAAAGGAAATTCGTCCTTAGGGCATGCGGCATTGAGGTCTCTAAAGTCGATGTAGATACGGATCTTACCATTTTTCTTCAGGACCAGAATGATATTGGCCACCCAGTCGGGGTGTTGTTCCTCTCTGATGAAACCGGATTCGATGAGTTTCTTCACTTCGGCCTCGATCGCCTCCATAATCTGAGGGCAAAAACGCCTCTGTTGTTGCTTGACTGGCTTGGCGTCTGAGCTGATGTTGAGGCAATGTGTGGCGACCCGCGGATCCAAGCCGGTCATGTCCTCATAATTCCATGCGAAGACATCAATGTATTCCCATATGAGGGCGATGAGATCTTCTTTTTCTTGAGGAGGTAGGCTGCCGCTGATGAATATGGGCTTGGGATTAGCGTCATTGCCCATGTTCACCTGGAGGATTTCGTCTTCGGTCGGTGGTTCCCGTTGCTCGAAGCGACTATTCCACTGGGCATTAACATGGCGATCCCATGTCTCGTCATAAAGCGGAAGTTGTCCATCCTCCACCATTTCGGCGGGATTCATCATAGCCATGTTGACTGTAAGGTTATCGAACAGATCTCTCACACTGATATCCGAGTCCCATGCCGAGGTTACCGACGATTGATCTCCTGAACATGCGTAGTCAGAATCCTCGTTGACATAACAGCGCAAGTCTGATGAGGAAGAGGAGTAGCCTAAGCCCCTCCGAGTCATGTTGAAGTAATTTGAGGGTTTACCCCTGGGTACGTGGGCAGGTCGAATGACCATTTTACGCCCTCGACCGTAATTCAGCCCTCTAAGCGAGTGAGGTCATACCTCATATCACTCATCATGCGCTTGCCGACTTGGTTGTATTGCGAAAATTGAGGCGCTGGGTCCTCGTCTTCAGATTCGTCCCATAGGGTGCGTAGGGGACGATCGATTCGGCCGAAAATAATATCTTTTTGATAATTACTTCGGGCTGGCACAATAAGTACAGCTTGTGATGACTCAATCGGCCGTGTTCTCGCGACGTATGACGAGCATACTGGCAAGTGTAGGGAGGGATCGACGTCGAGTTTTGCCCATAGGTCATTGGGTTCATCATCTTCAGACGTAGAACAAGACGACACATAAGCAAAGTTGGACTTTTCATTCATGATAATCTTCTCCGCCTGCACAGCGTTGGTTACATGGTGACTTTCATAACCGATTACAATTGACTCGAAGTCGTTTAGAATTAGGTTATCACTGTACTCAGGTTCGCTATCCGCCTCGTTGCCGCTCTCCGGTTCTTCAACCGGTGGCTCGACGGGGTCTTGGTACAACAGAGAATCCGTGAAGTAGTTTTCGACGCCTTTGAAGGGTTGTTTGTCGGCCACTACTGTTTTCACTTGCTCGTAGTCGTCCACATATTTTAGGCATTAGTGAAGGGTGGATGAAACTATTCGGTTGCCATGGATCCACGAGCGTCCTAAGAGTACGTTGTAGGAAGGCTCGGCATCGATGACGTAGCAGGTCACCTCCGTCTTCATGTCGCCTATCCGGCATTTCAGGCGGATCTTGCCCAACGGCCGTGTCCCCGTGGCGTTAAAGCAAAAAATGGTTGTGGTGGTCGAGGACAGACGTTTTGGCGGTATCCCCAAGTGTCTAATCAACTTTAGGGGTACGATGCTTAGCGCAGAACCCGGGTCGACCTGAATCCGATCCACTTTTGACGAACCGACGTATCCTGTGAAGTACAACGGCCGATCATGAGATGTGCTCTTGATGAGCATGTCCTCAGGAGTGAAAGTGATGCACGGGATGCGCCTCCCGGTGATTTGGCAGCAAACCGCACATTCTCGTTCTGCCTCTGTCTCTTTCGAGAAATGGGTGGAGAACGCCTCTGAGTCTGCCAACGACTTTTGTAGGGCCTCCCGGGTAGACCTGGATAGCCGAAGGAGGTCGTACATGGTAATTCGCGCAGGGATGCTTTTCAGCTGCGCGAGCACGTTGAACCGAAAAGGTTAGCGGCTCGAGCTTGGTCTGTCCGGATTGGGAGGGGTTGTCGTGGCTGGCCTCGTAGGAGGTCTTGCCGGGTTCTCTGCCCTCGTGGGATATTCCTTCGCGAATTCCTTCCCTGCTCTTGTGGCGAGGACGTTGGTGTCCTCTTCGGAGTCGGTCAGGGCGGTTATTGCTACGTTATCTCTATCTAGGATGGCAGAGACGACGTTGTAATGTTTTCCCTTAGCCTCCTTCGAAGGCTTTGCAGTCCATTGCTCATCGTTGAGGAGGTCCGGATGGACCCACATCACCTGCCCCGATGGCAGAGTCTGTGGGATCAAACCCTTCCCCCGCTGGTTGTGAGGATCATCATTGGTGATTTTCAAGACCGCCTTGGGGATAGGAATTACCCCTGCCAGAGCTTTAACCTCCGGGAGATCTGTCCTAAAGCTCAAAGTGATCATGTTCGTAGTCACCTGCTTTTGAACCTTCTCTTTCTTCAAAACCCCCGCGTCGTAGAGGGCCTGGAGCTTGTCCTTAAGGACGTAGCACTTGGTTGTATGGTGGCTAAGGAATCTGTGATAGGCACAGTAACTCGGGTCACCGGTTTTGTCCGCCTCCTCAGGCTTCGTGGCTTCTGGTAGTTTGATTCGACCGCTCTTGAGTAGCGTATCGAACGTTGCCACTACTTGGTCTTCTTTGAAGTCGTATTTCCGAGGGGGGCGTTGCTCGAATTGTCTGGGCTTTGGCCTTTGAGTAGCCTTTGGCGTCGGGGCGGAATCGACTACCATGATCTCTTTTCCTCTCGTTCGAGGGGGATTCTTTGGCACAGCCGGCTCCGCGGCTCCCTTCTTGGGCTGTGGTTCTTCGGCCTCTAGCCTCTTGATCATGTTTTCCACCTGTTCGCCCTGACGCACAAGCTCTTTCCATGTTCGAGTTTCTATCGCGCCTATTTTGGATAAAATATGGATCGACAGGTTGTTGCAGCACATCTCGATCAGTGTTGACTCGGAAACTTGGTCCCGACAGTGGACTGACCGATTCTAGAATCTTTTCACAAAGTCGTTGACCGACTCTGACTTTCATTGCTTTTCAGCAAGGAGAGTGGCCATTGACACTTCCGTGTCATCGTCGAAGAAACGGGCCAAAAAGAGCCTCTCGACGTCTGCCCATGACTTGATGGAGTCAGGTTCTAACTTGCGGAACCATTCAAAGGCCACCCCCTTGAGGGTACCTATGAATAGTCGAGTGAGGATGGCGTCATTCCCCGTAAGGAATCCAGTCTGCGCCATGAAGTAGTAAATGTGCTGCGAGGGCGAATCCTTGCCGTCAAATTGCACCAAACTGATCAGCTTGAACTTCGCTGGGCATGGGACCATATCCCATTCGATAGGGTAGGGACGGACCACCCCCAGCTTGTTCATGTTCTGCTGAAGCTTTAGTACGTTGAGCTGATCTTGGAACTCGTCGAACCTCTTGTCACGAACGCTACCGGTATGTGACGTCCCTAGCGACGTCTTGGAAGAGTAATCAGATTGCGGATTACTGTTATCTTCCGTTTCAGTCGCCGGGCGACGGGGAGGTACCCACTCCTTATCCCCAGTTCGCCGGGGTAAGGGATGCTGGGCTCTTTTCTTCTTCTTCTTCTTGTTCAGAAGTTGCTCCATCATCTCTCTTAGAGAGTCGATGGTCGCCTGCTGTTCCTCCAGCTTTTGAGCTACTGTCTGCTCGTGGGCGAGTTCAGTCATGTGTACCCTCGTCGGTGCGTCTTGACTCGAATGCGAGGTTTGGGATGTGGCCGCCGCCGAATGAACTTCGTCTTCAGCGTAGGAGGGAGCCGTTAGGGTAGAGTAATCAAACCCGATGCTTACCCCCTTACGACTACGGATACGCTGGTATATGTCGCCTTGTCCGCGTTGGACAAATCGGAGGTTAGGTCCCAGGCCGGAGTCCGAGTCTGGGGAATCAGAAAGTATTACCTTACCCCTATCCGTCATATTGATTGTGGCGGACGAGAGCTCTAGGTCGTCGACAGCGCGTCCTTTCTGGCGGCGGCATCTCTGACGAGTGGGCCTCGGCCGAGAAGGTCGTAGAGAGAGCCTTTTAAATACTGAGGGTTTCGTCGTTTCTATACACTGACAGTCGGCGAGAATGGTCTGGATGAGCCTTTCGCAGTGGCACTGAGGACTCGCCTCTTGAATAGTGCGCTTGCGAGTTAGGAAATCCCGGAGGTCTTCCGTGGGTGACTGGCGAACACCTCCGGGGTTAGATGGGTCGCCTGAGTGATCGTACAAGAGGGTTTGGGATGCACCCCCTGCCGTATACTGGGCGGAACGCTTGGATGTAGGAGCTAGGCGAGTTTGCCTTGACAGGCGAACTCTCGCGCTCGGGCGAACTCCAACGTGTGGGTGAGATTCAACCCCTGCTTGCGCGGGCAAGTAGACGAGGCGTCGCCTATCGATCTGCCTCTGAAGTCATCCGTCGAGTGGTCCGGGTAAGATCCGCCCGCCTTCGAGGGTTCGCCCATTTGGGTAGACTCGCATGCTCACGGTGGTTTATTCGCATAAGGGATGTGACCTAAGAAGCGAAGTTCACCTGAGCGGGTGGCCTTATCTTTATCCGTCGGCGCTCCTGATTTGGAGAGCCTTCCGGCGTAAGATGAGTTGCCTCCCTGTCGAATGTCCTTCGGGCCTATGTAGTAGTCCAGGCCGTCGTATGAGACGAAGGCTCGAGCCTCTTGTTTAGCGAGCGTCTGCCGTTGTTGCTGGCGAGTTCTTCTAGAGGGAAGAGCGTCCGCGTGGGCTGTGGCAGTATGATCTATGCCGAAATGAACTGGTGTCTCTTCCAGGATGGGCGTCACTGAGGGTCGTTTGGCAACCCATCTAGCGGGCTCTCGCCCCATGATCTCGATCTGTGGCTTGGCCTTGACAGACTTTGGAGCGGGTCTCCCCGACGAGACCCGGGTAAAACCTTCAGGCACGGGAGTTTTGACCGTCTGAGGTCGGCTCCTGCGCACGACTCTGTGGCGTTTGCGGGACGCATCGCCACCGGAAGAGGAAGAAGACAAGTACTCTTTGTACTTGGCTTGGTTGAACTCGATCTCTAGGGACTCCACCGTCGTCCCAACAACAACCTCATCGAACTAAGCTACCACCATTTTGCTAGAGGAGACAGCTTCTCCCACTGTGGTCGCCATCTTCTGTAGGTGTAAATTTCTGATTTTCCCAGAAACGGGGGATTTTGTTTGTATTAATAAGAATGTCTTATTACAAATTAATCAATCGGAATTACAACAGAAGCGGAGGGAATGCTCTCC
The DNA here is from genome assembly GCA_022839385.1 of Asparagus kiusianus. NCBI lineage: Eukaryota > Viridiplantae > Streptophyta > Magnoliopsida > Asparagales > Asparagaceae > Asparagus > Asparagus kiusianus. Next base: position 573,809 of record BQKN01066979.1, on the reverse strand, counting down.
TTGTTTAATTGTGGGGACTTTCGGTAGCTACAGGATGCTTCGCTCAGTGCTCGTGCCGAGTCTGCTTCCCTTGGATGATTCGACCGAGGTTGCTGGGGAGCTTCAGTACTCAGTAGAAGCTCGGGTCGATGGAGTTTGAATCTTCTAGCTCGCCGGCGATCAGGGCTCAGAGCTAGGAGATGGCGCTGCAGTGCAAGAATTATGCAGAGAGCTTATCGTCGATCCTTTTTTTCAGCCCCCACCCCTCTTCGACCGACCTCTTTTTAAAAGGTTGCTGAAAGAGGCTCTTAAATGGAAGAGAGACAGCTTGGCTGCTCCTTGAATTATGGGATGTGACCATACATTGTTCAGAGATATCCTGCTGCCCACCTGCACCACAAGCGGTCATTCGAGGAGCCGCGTGTTACATCACGTCGCGCAGGAGTGGGAAAGCCCCTCCTCGTATCAGTGACAGCAGCTGCCAGATACTTGAGTGGATCTGGCCAACTCATTGAGCGACGGCGGCTCTTGCCCTTCGCTTGGATGAGTGAGGTAAGCTACATTTATGAGGGTGCAGGCTGCTTTGATGCCTGTCTGCTCACTTACACTGTGAGCCACCGAGCGACCACCTGACGGTCCTGGGACACTGTGCCCTCTCCCTATGCCTCAATAGAAGCGGGAGAATGGATGCTTCGTACCTGAGTAGGCTTGGATAGCTTGCCGCATGCCGGCGGCTCCAGCTCTTGACTCTGATGGGTGAGGTGAACCGTATTTATGAGCATGCAGGCTGATCTGACGCCTGTCCGCTCACTTGAATCGTGGGCGGCCATCTAACGAGCCTGGAGCACTGTGCTCTCTCCCCTCGCATCGCGGGAAGTAAGGGAGGCTTGTCCCCGAGAACCCGGCTCTCGACTCGCGTAGGCGGATCTGGACCAATGCAGGCGGATTCAACTTATGAGGGCGAATTCACCTTACTGGCGAGTCCACGCGACTTGGCGCGTGAGGGCAAATATGGGGCTTGTGCGTCAGCGAGCCCATTTCGTGGCTACGATCCATCCTTCACCCAAGTGGGTGGTCTCGACTCGTGGGCGAATTCGTTTGTCAGTCCGTAGCGGTAATTTTTTTCGTCTACAGGGAGGTAGTCCCATTGCCCGTAGGAAGAAAAACTATTAGTTGTAAGTGGGTGTATAAGAGAAAGGAAGATCCTTCAGAGCTTGGTGGTACAAGGTACAATGTGAGGCTAGTGGCTAAAGGGTTTGCACAAAGGGAAGGTGTTGATTATAATGGGATATTTTCTCCGATGGTGAAACATACTTCTATTCCGGGTGCTATTGAGTATTGTTGCTCATGGTGGTCTTGAGCTGGAACAACTCGATGTAAAGACAATCTTCTTACATGGAGATTTGGATGAAGAGATCTACATGCATCAACCTGAGGGCTACAAGGTTGAGGACAAGGAGAATCATGTGTGTCGCTTGAGGAAGTCACTCTATAGACTGAAGCAATCTCCTCGCCAGTGGTACAAGCAATTTGGCTCCTTCATGCTGAAGCATGGGTTTTCCCAAAGTGATTATGATTGTTGTTTTTACATTCGGATGCTTCATGGAGGTGATTATATCTATCTTCTTTTGTATGTGGATGACATGCTTATTGCTTCTAAGAGCAATGTGGAAATAGATAAGCAGAAATCTCAACTTGGTAAAGAGTTCGAGATGAAGGACATAGACGCTGCTAGGAAAATACTGGGTATGAATATTAGAAGAGAGCAGACGAATTGGCGATTGTTCTTGAGTCAGAAGGGCTACATAGAGCGGGTTATCGCAAGGTTCGGTATGCAAAGTGCTAAGTCGGTGGTGACTCCATTGGCTCCACACTTCAGGCTTTCAGGTAAACAATCTCCCACTATAGTGGAAGAGAAGGCACACATGGAGCGTGTTTCTTATGCTAGTGTAGTTGGCAGTTTGATGTACATCATGGTGTGTACACGCCTAGATATTTTACAGGCGGTCAGTGTGGTCAGCAGATTTATGACGAATCCGGGAAAGGCACATTGGGAAGCGGTGAAGTGGGTCCCGAGGTACTTAAAGGGTACTGTTGACACGGGGTTGTGTTTTGGTGGAAAGACATGTTAGATTGATGGGTTTGTGGACTCAGATTATGCAAGCAATCTAGATAGATGGCAATCTACTACTAGTTATGTATTCAGGATACATTAGACTTCAGTTAGTTGGTGATCGATGTTACAGGCTACAATAGTACTTTCTACTACAGATGCCGAATACATGGCCATGACGGAGGGAGTGAAGGAAGCAATTTGGTTGTGGTTGTTAGACCCTAATGGGAGGGTGATTAGGGTCATAGCTAATCTAATCCGATTTTATGCCAATAAAAACTTATTAATAAATTATTCTTGCAAGATAGATGTATAATATGATATGGGCAAGAATATGCAATATGAACAAAAAGATATATCCTATATGGTGAAATGTATGGAAGGATATATAAACAACACAAGAGTAAACAATCTAAACTAAAGATATAAATGTGATAGGGCAATATAAACAATACAAACACACAATATGATCACGGAGTTTGGACCTTCCGTCCTATGTCTCCGTTCCCCACTCCCGGGGAGAAATCCACTATCACAACCGGGTTTTCTATGCTTACCCGAATAACGTTTACACCTCACATTCGGTTTTCTAGCTAACCAAAAACTTTACAACTATACACTTGCAATCACACTCTACACCCTCTAAGTGTTGGCCTAGTCCGTGTCCTCCTCCTCAAGTGCTCGGATGCAACCTCTCCCTAGGTTCGTCAACCGACGCCACTCCTATTGGATTCGACCCCGTCTCTCACCACACACTACTCTCGGTGTACAAGTGTATTACAAGTGATACTCACAATATAAGTTCAAATACAATGTTTTGTTCTCTATAATGAATGAGAACACAATGAAGCTCACTCTCGCTAAAACACACACCACTACCCAACAATATATAGTATGAAAACATTATAAGCTCAACAATGGTGTGTGTGATAAAAGCGAACAATGAAATTGCAACTAAAGTTAATATAGCTAAGATATGAATGTGAATAATGGATTAGTAAGCTATATGAAAGATGATTTTAGAAAAATTCTCAATAAACAAGAAGGACTGTTGAATGATGATGAGGATGAGATCCTCAATTGGAAATGAATGCCTCTTCTTGTTGTAGAAAACTCCTCTTTTGAAACAAACCATAAACAAGCTTAAACACTTGTTAATCTCTTTATAAAACTCACTTTAAACAAAATTCTTAGAAATGTGAAAGAGGAAGGCACTAGGTATTTATACCCACTCAAGACATCATCCAAAACCATATTTAAAAGACCAAAATACCCTCAAAACATCAGATAAAAATATAGCCATTACAACACAACGGTTAGATCGGCGGTCGACCGTGAAATACTGGCGGTCGACCGCGAAGAACAAAAAGAGGGCATACTGTTCTGGAAGGCAGGCGGTCGACCGCGAAAGACTCTGGACATGCTACGGTCGACCACAAGCCATTAAAAACCAATTTTGGTTCCTGGACTGTAGGCGGTCGATCGCAAACTGACACACAGAAAATACAGGTTTTGAACCTGTTTTGGCTGACTTAAAAAATATGTTAAAAATATTAGATCATTTCTAAAAATAGTGAAACTTTGGTGGAATTTCTAAAAGAGAAAATAAACTTGTTTGAAAAGGAATTTTTGGAAATACAATTTTTATTTGTGAAAACTAACTGTTTTTGAAAAGTGTACATAAAACTTGTTTTTCATGAACACAAAAATTAAACTATGACTTATGAAATTGTGTTTGTATATCATGAATACTTTGTATATGTATTATGAACTATGAAAAACATATAAGCAAGAAACATCAACTATTGTTTGTAGGCGTCTAAAAATGACTATAGGTATCTACACACAGCTCGAGACAGAGAGAAAGTGATGAACGCCTCTATCTAAGTCTAAGGGGATTATCCGACGCCGATGAACACATGAAGCGAAACGGAAAACCGAATGGCCTGTGCGCTCATTGGCCACCTCTAAGTGGCTCGTGCACTCGTCAGCCAGCTCCAAGTGGCCCGCGTGCTCACTGGCCACCACCAAGTGGCTCGCACGCTCATCAGCCACCAAATCAGCGAACCAAGTGACCCGCGTGCTTACCGGTCACCACCAAGTGGCCCGCACGCTCATTAGCCACCAAATCGGCAAACCGACTGGCCCCTGTACTCATCGGCCACCTCCAAAGGGCCCGTGCACTCGTCAGCCGCTTCTAAGTGTCTTGCACGCTCACTGGCCATCAAATTGGCGAACTAAGTGGCCTACATGCCCGTCGGCCATCGTCAAGATATCCATGCGTTCACAAAATGAATCGGGAAAGCGTACAAGTCAACGAAATATGCGTAACGATAGAACAAGTCAAAACCCAAAAAACAGATAAAGCCCCTGGCGGCCGAGTCGCGCCAAAGCGACCCGATCAGACCAGTGGCTTGACCACGGGACGAGCCACCATTTGGTGGCCCGGCCAAGACCGAGCCACGGGTGACGTCTCGGCTAGTTTCGATCCCAAAGTATGATTTTTTTAGTTTTGACGGATTCCCGCAGGATTTGTTTGTTCTAGAGCATCCTAACTGATCTGATACTATGGTTAATCAGTTCTTAACTGAAGATTAGGAGGAATCCCTTGTTCTTATCCAAATACCCGCTTCCGAAGCTTATAAATACGAGCTCGGGTGCTCATTTCAAAAGGCTGGACATCAAGAAGGCGAAACGCTGCCGAATTGAAGAGTGGAGCCATGAATTTACAGCAAGGGTTAGCAGATCTCGGTGATCTCCTGTGCATAAAGAGTGGAGTTCGAGAGATTTGAGACTCGTCCCCTATTCCTCCGGATTTAAGCTTGGTCTTAAATCCCGAGAAGAGCCGTAATCTCACTTGGTCGAGATTACCGCTGCAATGATTACTTCCTTCGTGAAGTAAGAGCTTTGATTATCAATCTGTCAACCGGATCTGATCCACGGTGGTCCACGGATATTAACGTCCCCGGCACAGGCAAAGATCCCACGCAAGCAGCGGGTGATAAATGTCTGTTACGCTGTTTGACAAAAGTTGTAATCTTTATTTTTATTGTATAAAGGAGATCTTATAAAAAGATCAACTTTCTTTCTTTTTTAAACTTATTATAATGGCTGAAATTGTAATGAATTCGTCACCAATGAAAATCTCAACTTTTGACCCAAACACGCTGGCGACCACAGTGGGAGCCAACAGCTTCGCTGCCGAAGCTGTCGTGCCGCAACCACGGATCCAGATCCTGGTTGAAGAAGTGGTCGAGTACGAATTCGACCAACTGAAGTTCGAGGAGTATCTATCGTCCTCCTCCTCCAGATCCTCTGCCCCTCGTAGGCGCAGGAAGATCAAAGCCCCCGTTGCTGCGGTAGCTGCATCTTGCAACGCCCTTCCGGCCTCCAACGAAGCCGGATCTATAGATCTGGACTCCTCCTCAATTAATGAGATAACCGTTATAGCCGCGCCAACTTTATCGAAGAGGGCACGCCAAAGGCAGCACCAACGACTTATGCACCGATTTACTAAGGCTTTGGAGCCTATTGACGGGATTAGCTATGAGGCGAACCTAAAACGCAGAAGGCACCAAGTGTCCCAGTAGCAAATAAATGGCCTCTCATCCAAACCAACAGCGAATGAGTGGATCCAAGTCAAACGGACCCGCTAAACCCTCGAGGAGCGTATTCAGAAGTGTCGCGCCTTGATTGCGCACGCACGAATTCTCGTACGAGGAGCGCAGAAGCTGAAGCAAAAAGAGGTGTTCAAGAAACCACCGAAATCACACTAAGTCTGGAAACCAAAGTCCGAAACAGTGTCGACAAAAAGTCAAACAGCGCCCAGAACTGTCGAAAAATGCGAACCACCATCTGGTGGCTCGGCCAAAACCGAGCCACCAAATGGTGATTTGTGTCAGTTCACGCCCGGTTCGGTTCGGTCCGTGTCTGGTTCGGTTCGGTCCGCACCTGGTTCAGTTCGATTCGCACCCGGTTCACCTCTCGTGGTCCTGTTTAAGCCTCCGACAGCCTCTGTTTCTGTCCCGATGAATTCCGCACATCCGGTGAAGCCTCACGACCAAGGAGACTTGTCCCGTTTCAAGATGAGGATGACGGATTGCCTGGGTCCTTTGCACGAGGATCGAGGCAAAGTTTCGATCAAAGAACGCTTGGGTCCGGTGACTGAACCTCGAGCAACCACTCGAGCTGGGGGTCACACACACCCTCGCAACAAGTCAGAGCCTTCCTATAATGGGAAAACCCCTACACTTGACCACCTAGGATGACGAATTAAAGTCCAAGAGCCCGTCAAGAGTTCGCGCTCCCAAAAGCGTAGCTCCAAATACGTGACTCTTAAGAACGCTAATAAAGCGGCAACGTTATACCTGAAAAGTCGTGCCAACACGCTATAGATTGCTCCGATCATCTGACCGACGAGTTGTACTATCGGGCGGGGGGTACGAACAAGTCTCAGAAGAGAAGTACCCGAGAAACAGAATCTCACTGCCCGTGCGTTAAACTAATCAAGGCAGTATTATCAACGTGTGGATACCCTAAGACCACTCCGCAGATGGTCTCGGTATTTGAGAGAATCTCTAACGGAACGACTAAGTCTAAGCCAAAGCGTTTCCGCAAGAAACAATCGGCCGTTTAAGGTGACGAGCTTTCGGAAGTCATAATAAATATGGCTGATAAGGGGAAGTCGATTTGACCTTCTAGATCTGACCCGCTCATATCGCATCGTCTAACCCGGTTACGATCAGGAACTATTAGACAAAGAGATTATCAGAGGATGCAGAAGGGATTATCCTCGGATGATGAAGCATCAGATGCTAACTCTGCAGTCGCTTCGGACAATACAATATCCAGCCCAGGGGAACCCCATGAGGTGTTCATGATCAATACTGAACAAATCGTCAAAATTCTTAAGGATGCTCTAACCAAGCAGAAAGAGGCATTCAAGGTTGAAATGGAAATGGCTATGCTACAAATGAGGAAAGAGCATGACCAACAAATCCGAGCTCTGTCCAATCAGTTCTGTGAATCCAGTCGTCGCAACCTTGCTGACCAAGTAGGTAGAAATTCAGATGTGGATGAACGTCTTGATGCTAAGAACCCTCCCGTTGACCAAAACGCTGGGGGTGGTCCTACCAATAATGACAACACTAAAGGTGGCCCCGTTATTCCTCTTAAGAATCATCCAAGCCCCGATACGAGCGAGGATGAGAAAATGAAAGATCTTGAGAGCAAAATCAACGCCCTGATGTCTGCTCGAGAGGTGAAAAGGACCGGTATTCCATGTCCATATCCAAGGGAGTGGGATTCAATAGCATACCTGGCGAAGTTCAACCTGATTAACTTCACGCCGTTTGACGGAAAGGGTTCGCCCACATAACATCTGATCTACTTCAAGTCCCACTTGGGGATGATCTCCGATAATAAAGCCTTGATGGTTTGGTCATTCGTTGGCACCCTTCGCGGGCCCGCCTTCGATTGGTACCGCCGTCTTAAGTCCAGAAGTATTAATAACTGGGAAGACCTGGAGAACCTATTCCTTGCTCATTTCTTTGATGATGACGCTGAGATGTCAATCAGGATACTCTTCGATGAGAAGCAAGAAGATGACGAGACGGTCGACGACTTCGTCAAAAGCTTCCGGAATAAGGTAATGAACTGTCGAGATCCGATCACAGAGGACTTCATCCTTCAAACCTGTCACAACAACCTTTCCTTAGACGTGTTGGAAGTTGTGGGAGTAGTACCGTCCAATAACTAGAAAGAGTTAAAGGTGTACGGAGAACAAGTCGAACGCTTCCTCAGAAGGAAGAAAGCCGAAAGAAGCCAACCGACGGCTAACTCTCAGAAATCAAATTTCTCCTCCTGTAGTAAAGGGAAAATACCTGCAGTAGCTGTTGACGCTAATCAGACGTCGCAACAGCAACCCCGAAGACAGCAGAAGATTTTGGGTTTAAGACTCCAAAAAGAGTACTCCTTCAAGGACGAAGATGTTCCAGCCATCTTCGAATCCCTCCTTAAAAATAACAAGATCAAGTTACCACCTATCACAAATCAGGAGGAAGCTGACAACACTACGAATCCAAAGTACTGTACATACCACAGGAAGGTCCTTCATCCCACCAAGGATTGCTTTGCTCTCAAGAATAGCATCTAAACCTTGGTTGAAGCCTGCGTCATAATACTGGGATAAGCTAGATGAGAATGGCATAACTCTGAAGAGTATACGAGTATAAACTGCTTCTTAATTACTCCAATAGGTATATGAATCTAAACTATTTCCTACCGGTGACGGGAAGTTCCTGGAGAATTTTTATACGTAATATTCTTAAGGATAACCCGGTCATGTAACTGAGTACAAAGTCAGACTCAATTCCACAAAGGAAGCTGGGGGTGGATGATTCATGTAACGGGAAGTTCCCGGAAGAATGCTACATGTAATTTTCTTAGGGATAACCTGATCATTACAAACAAAGTGATAAACACTAAACCTCCACTGTGATTTTTGAACACTCTTTTGTTGGCAACTCACAGTCTTCCACCACAAAATCCCTCACCGATCAGACTAATTAACGGTGAGACCATCAAAATTCCTTCCGGTTAAATCCGCTCAAACTTTCGTTGTATCTGTGCACTCAACATCCTCAGTGTTAGAGTCCGGACATAGTACTCGGAATTCTAATGTCTTAATCCTTGACAAATTGTCAAACCCCTTCGTGTTAAGTTCTTATCACTTGATACTAAGAATCCCCATCGAGTAATCGGTACAAGTCAACACTCCTACTATGATTTATACTCCCACTCCTACTATCTACCTGGTCAAACTTTCCTACAGTTAGGACCACAACCAAAATCCCCTCTCGATTCCTCTAATGAACGAGAGGCCCACAAATCGAGCGATCAAACCTTCCTACGGTTAGGATCGTCTCAAGTCTCCCACTCGGTCAAACCTTCCTATAGTTAGGGCTAAAACCAAAATCCCCTCTCGATTCCTCCAATGAACGAGAGGTCCACTTTTATACCAAGTGATCAAACCTTCCTACAGTTAGGATCACCTTAAACTCTCGCTGGGTTAAACCTTCCTACAGTTAGGACCAAAATCACAATTCACTCTCGATAAACGAGAAATCCACCTTTAGTTCGATAATCAAACCTTCCGACGGTTAAGATTATTCGAATCTTTTTGATTATCAGAGTGGAGATCTCACTCTTAGTTTCACCTTCCTGGATTTTTGAAGTGGAGATCCCACTTTGAGTTTCCTTTTGTGACTGGAGATAGAATATAAAATTCTTCCTCTTCAGCTTTGGGAGATAGAATATAAAATTCTTCCTCTCCCGCATCGGGTTCGTCTTTGCCCCAGAAGAAGACACCACTTTTTCAAACTCCTAAAATCTATGCCTCACACGCGCGGGGAATTTTATCCTGAATCCTAAGTAGTGATAAGTCAGCGCCTAACACGCGTTGCCGGTTTAGTCTTTCACCGATTAAAGAAGACACCAGAATCTGAGTCTGGGGACTTTTATCCCGAAGCCTAAGTAGGGATAAGTCAACGCTTAACACACGTTGCCGGTCAGTCTTTTACCGTAAAAAGGACAAAAGCCCACATATTCGATATTGTGGCAGGTTGTTATTAATAACACCAAAATCCGTGCCTCACACGCACGGGGAATTTTATCCCGAATCCTAAGTAGGGATAAGTTAACGCCTAACACGCGTTGTCGGTCAGTCTTTTGCCGTAAAAAGGACAAAAGCTCACATATTTGATATTATAGCAGGTTGTTATTAATAACACCAAAATCTGTGCCTCACACGCACGGGGAATTTTATCCCGAATCCTAAGAAGGGATAAGTTAACGTCTAACACGCGTTGCTGGTTTAGTCTTTCACCGTTTGAAGAAGACACCAGAATCCGAGTCTGGGAACTTTTATCCCGAAACCTAAGTAGGGATAAGTCAGCGTCTAACATGTGTTATCGGGTAGTCTATTCCCGTGAGAAAGACGAAGTCTACGTATTCAATATCGTAGCACTAAAAGAGTTAAACTCTTTTAGCATAACGTTACATGCGGAACGGACTTAAATAATCCGCATACAAGCCCGATTCAAACGATAATTGGTAAAGGCATGTCAAATCCGTTGAAAGCTGAGGATTTGCCAAAATCCTAAGTCAGCATCTAACACGCGTTGCCGGGTAGTCTATTCCCGTGAGAAAGATGAAGTCTACATATTCAATATCGTAGCACTAAAAGAGTTAACTCTTTTAGCACAACGTTACGTGCAGAACGGGTCTAAACAATCTGCATGCTAGCCCGACTCAAACGGTAGTCGGTAAAGGCTAATCAAACCCGTTGATGGCTAAAAATTTGCTAAAAATTCTATAAATGTGAGTCATTGACGTATCAGCTTCATTAGTTGGTCTTGTGACTTGAGCATCCAACGACTTCGGGATAAGATCCATATCTACAGACGAAACAACTTTAATAGTTGGTCCTGTAGCCTAAAATTTGGGATCGCCACGCTCCAATGCCTTAAGAGCTTAAACTGTGTAGACTCCAGCAAACGTATGAGTATAAACTGTGTTAATGCTGGTCAACGCATTGCAATGAAGATAATCAGTTCAAAGTCAACTTAATTACACGAGCCAAAACCAACTCACCAATTTCGATTTAAGATTTCGACAACGGTCAGACGATAAACGCAGCGTCGGAAGAACTTCATCTATTCAATAAAACACTGAATAGACTAAAGGCTGAAGAAGTTAGAATTAAAGCAGTTCATAGGTCCTTTGACACCGACTGAAGGTGGGGGCCTATCATATCCAAAGTATCTCAGACTTCTCTATAAAAGAATAAGTCTGAAATACTTTGGAGGGGGTATCTATAGGCGTCTAAAAATGCCTATAGGTATCTACACATAGCTCGAGACAGAGAGAAGGTGATGAACGCCATTATCTAAGTCTAAGGGGATTATCCGACGCTGATAAACACATGAAGCGAAACGGTAAACCGAATGGCCTGTGCGCTCATCGGCCACCTCCAAGTGGCTCGCACTCGTCAGCTAGCTCCAAGTGACCCGCGTGCTCACCGACCACCACCAAGTAGCTCGCTTGCTCATCAGCCACCAAATCGGCAAACCAAGTGAGCCGCATGCTTACCGGCCACCACCAAGTGGCCCGCACGCTCATCGGCCACCAAATCGGTGAACCGACTGGCCCGTGTACTCATCGGCCACCTCCAAAGGGCCCGTGCACTCGTCAGCCGCCTCCAAGTGCCTCGCATGCTCACCGATCATCAAATTGGCGAACTAAGTGGCCTGCACGCCCGTCGGCCACCGTCAAGATGTCCATGAATTCACAAAATGAATCGGGGAAGCGTACAAGTCAACGAAATGACGAAATACGCGTAACGACGGAACAAGTCAAAACTTGAAAAACAGATAAAGCCCCTAGCGGCCGAGTCATGCCAAAGTGACCCGGTCAGACCAGTGGCTCGGCCACCGGCCGAGCCACGGGTGACGTCTCGGCCAGTTTTGATCCCAAAGTATGAGTTTTTCGATTTTGATGGATTCTCACGGGATTTGTTTGTTCCAGAGCGTCCCAACTAATCTGATACTATGGTTAATAAGTTCTTAACTAAAGATAAGGAGGAATCCCTCGTTCTTATCCAAATACCCGCTTCCGAAGCTTATAAATACGAGCTCGGGTGTTCATTTCAAAAGGCTGGACATCAAGAAGGCGAAACGCTGCCGAATTGAAGAGTGGAGCCATGAATTTATAGCAAGAGTTAGCAGATCTCGGCGATCTCCTGTGCATAAAGAGTGGAGTTCGAGAGATTTGAGACCCGTCCCCTATTCCTCCGGATTTAAGCTTGGTCTTAAATCCCGAGAAGATTACCTTTGTAGCGATTACATCCTTCATGAAGTAAGAGCTTTGATCATCAATCTGTCAACCGGATCTTATCCGCGACGGTCCACGGATATTAACGTCCCCGGCACAGGCAAAGATCCCACGCAAGCAGCGGGTGATAAACATCCGTTGCGCTATTTGACAAGAGTTGTAATCTTTATTTTTATTGTATAAAGGAGATCTTATAAAAAGATCGGCTTTCTTTCTTTTTTGAACTTATTGTAATGACTGAAATTGTAATAAGTTTGTCACCAATGAAAATCTCAACTTTTGACCCAAACATTGTTATGATGTTTTGGCAAAAATCATTTTCATAGAAAGAAAATCAAGCTATGTGTGCATATATGTTGAGCTTTAAATATAATCATACAATATACATTAACAAACTTATTTTTATACTTAAGGAAAGCGCACACCTGATTTTGAATCTTTAACTCTTGATGTATATAGCTTTTCACCATGTGTAGAATTCCTGAAAGGGAAAACAAACCACAAATACTAGAAAATAAATTAGTTATAAATTGTTTGGTAAATCATCATCAAAACCAAAGGGCCAACAGTAGGGTCTTTTAGACGATTTGGGGATTGAGCAGGAGAACGTGAACTTGTGGTGTGACAGTTAGAGTGTGATTCACTTGGCGAAGAATTAAGTTCATCATGCTCGTACCAAGCATATCGATGTCAGGTACCATTTTGTGCGGGATTTCATAGAGGAATGTGATATTTCTCTCATGAATATGCACATGAATGAGAATCCAGCAGACATGTTGACTAAGATGGTGACAGGTAGCAAGTTTAAGCATTGTTTGGACTTGTTTCTATCAGTCCATGTTGAACTGTCCAAGAGGGCATGACCCTTCTTGGCGGTGATGGGGTAAGGTGGAGACTATATGGAAAACAATGGCAGAACTATGGTTAGTTTGATCCCGGTGGAGGGTACGTAGGTAGCCGCGGTATAGTGCCGCAGCTGGTTTGACCTGGTTTTGGCCTGGTTTGGTGTTTCAGTTCTCTCTGGTGATATTTGTGGTGTTTCTTCTAGTATTCATATAATATTTGAAGTTTATCAAATGATGTACGAGGTGAAGAATTGTGAACACGTGGGGGCCACACCCACGTGAGAAAAACAGGAGTGAGACACAAATTTGTGTCTCGCAGGCCAATCTCGTGGGGGCCACACCCACGAGGCTCTGTTTCTCATCCTATAAATAGGAAGAGACGTTCCTAGGGTTTGTGGAGGAAAAATAAAAAGGAGGGTTTTGGCGGCTAGAAAAGAGATATCTAAAGTAGAGAGCTTTGAAGAGATTTTACAAGAGGAATGTTAATTTCTTTTGGATAAAAATCAAATCTTCTTCTTTTGAGACGAGCTTGTGGATTGTATAAGTCGTCGGTGTTCTCCTCATAGTGGAATCTCCCCTCCCCTTCCCCGTGGACGTAGGCAATTTTACCGAACGACGTAAATCTTGTGTCTTTATTTTTTCTGGGTGTTGGCTATTGCTTGTAGGTTCTCTCAATAAGTCAGTCCTAGAACTAATGAGAGGAAGATTGTATATTTTACTTTGTTGAGATATTTTACTTTTTGTTCTTGTTTCCTTAGTGAAATGGGAATATAGAGGTTGACTTGAGCTTTTGTGATAACAAAAGTTAAGACTTTCTCTCGGGTGATATCGTTTCCGCGGCGTGAGGATGTGACTCTGTGCTGAACAGTACATCACATGGTTATCTCCAAATAGTAAGTGTCCACGTCCTATTGAAATTAGGACAAACAAAAGCCACCAACTCAAAGAGCGGCTTTTGGCCAAAGCATGACCAAGCCAAGATGCATAATTTGATTGTGTGTATTTTAGGCATCCATAACAGCTATTGCCATGACGTACTCTCTCGCGTGCAAGAAAACCGTATTAGAAGTCACTAAATTCATACCACCATGTTCACAAATCGATGCCATAGTTTGTTTTCTACAAGGCTCTAGGATTGCTTCGGCATCCATGCATAAGAGCTTTGGGACTCCTTCGGGACCTAACAAAATTCAACGAAGTGCTTTGGTGCCTATAAAATTCTATCTGCATGGGGAAAAAAGGAACTCCAGGAATTAATACAAGTTTTAGCATCCACAATAAATTACGGGAATACCGCGACCCTCGTTGGGAATGCTTCGACACCCTTCAGGAAGGCTACGACGCCCACAACAATTATGGGAATGCTTCGACCCCTTTCGGGAACTGTTCAGTGCCCAAGATAAACCTAACAGTGTCTATTCAAGGCCAAGCAAAGGAAAAACCCACATGTATCTCTTTTGTGGTATTTAGGGGTGCACTCGGTCCGGATACGACTTGGATATGATGCCTACCATATTCATATCCGCTTACTCATCTCGGATACGGATACGGATACCGATACGGATACGGATACGGATACGGATATACCTCGGTAAGAAAAATTCATATCCATATCCGCTAAAATCGGATACAGTTATGGATATACATGAGGATAAATAAGCAGATATGCATGCAGATACAAAACATATATAAAAAAGCTAGATAGTATTGAGAAAAAGATAGTTCATGTGATACAAAAAAGTTTATTAATATGTCCATTATAACTGAAAAGTTAAGATTAGACATCTTGATCATCAAAATTAACCACAAATAAAAGATTCCACCAAATAGCACCCTTTTCAAAATAAGAGTTAGCCACGGGAGCGCGGCGTGCGGAGAAACCCAACCCCCACCCTGTAGCCGTAGCCATCTCCCACCTAGAAGCCAAACAGTTCGGCCTAACTACCGCCAAAACCCCCCCCCCCCCCCCCGGCGGCCCCCCCCCCCCCCCCGCGTATTCCTAATGGAACCCAATCGATCACCTAGTTCAACTTCCCCAGACCTTTCGCCTCCCTTTTCAAAAAAAAAACCTAGCTCTCACCACATTCACCAGTTTCCTATCTTAAGAAAAGGTATCCTCCTTCTTCCCCACCCCTTCCCACCCCCTTCCCCTAGAGCCTGGGTGGACCACTGTGCCATACCGTAAAAAAGCCAACCATCATCCTCCAGCCCCCCTGCATCCCAAACCCAGGGTGTTTCTTCTGTCGCAGTGCCTCCCACATGGCTCGTGGCTGCCCCCATGGAGATTTCATTTGCTTCTCTTACCACGGGAATGGCCACTTGGCCAAAGACTGTCCGCATGCACTTAAGGCAGCTGCCGTTCCTCCGGTTCTGCCCATTCCAGATGCTTCTTCTTGGCTCATTCAGGACCTCTACTCCTACGCTATCTTCTACCTAGCGTAGGGGCTCCCCACCATCTCTGAACTCATAGAAATATTGGCCTATAGATTTGATGTCAGGGAATGGAACTTCATCATCAAGCGAGCAGCAGGCACCAGCTTCATGGTGCAATTTCCTTCTGAGGACCTCCTCGAACAGGCTGTTGACCTCAAGCTGGTCGACATGGGCTCATTCAAGGGCAGATTCCTGCGGTGGCGAGAAGATCTTAGCCTCACCACCCTTCCAAAACCCTTTCTCACCTGGGTTCATATTTTCAGGCTGCCTTACCACTTGTGGTTCTTTGAGTTCATTGAGTCGCTTTTCAAGGAGGTGGGGGAATGTGTCATGTGCTCTGATGACGCCACCTTCAGGACCAACTTCAGGGACTGCAAGGTCCTCATCAAGATCAGGGATCTCTCACACATTCCCAAGAAGATCAGATTCAGGTATAAGTCGCCGGAGGATGGTAATCTTATGGAAGGCTTCATTGTCACTCAAGTCATCGGCAAACAGATTTTGAAGTGCACCTTTGAGAAGCCAGAAGTCCAAGAGCATGAGGCCAAATGGGAAGGCAACCCCTCTACTGAGTCAGGATGGGTTAACAAAGGCTCCCCAGTCGAGGTCGTCGATCAAATCCCAGTTCATCGGCCTCCGGCATCTGCTCCCCGTCAGCCATCTTCTCCCAGCCAGGCTAAGGGCAAAGCAGTCCTTCCTCCCTCCAAGGGCAAAGCTATCTTCCCTCCATCAATTTGAATTTGGTGCTTCCTCGAGTGGTGGGCCTCCTCTTGAGTCTAATCGCCTTTTCTCGGGTCCTCTCTAGCGTCAGTCTTTCGGCGTAGAACCAGATTTGATTAATGTCAATTGGGATGGCCGGCTTTTGACGGTGGAACGAGATCAGTGGCTGCTCTTTCTTTAAACCCAAGTAGTGGGCGGCTCTGCTGCTCCTGTCGATCCTCGTTCAGCCCTCCCTGCTGCCATTTCTTCCTCAGGTTCCCCCAGCCATGCCTCCAATGCCAAGTTAGTTTCGGCACCTCCAGGGTTCGAGCACATGGCAAAGGGGCGTAAGAAGAGATCGGTCTATAAAGCGAGAGTGCGTAGAGCCCTGGTGCACAAGGCCTTCTCCCGCCATCTCGCTGCCTCGAGGTCCTTCACCTCTGCTGGTAAACACAATAAGTCTTCTTCACCGTGCTCTGTCTCTCTTCCCCTTAATCGCAAGCCAGATCATTTGCTTGCTTCAGTCCTTTCCAATTGCGGTGCCAAAGACCCCATCCCCTCTGAGGGTCTTCTCAAGATTAGAGAGTTAGAGGCGGTCAGGGCAGATGCTGCCTCCTGATCCGTTCCCTCACCCTAGTAGTTGTTCCTATATTTGGTTATGAAGATAGGTTCTTAGAATGTCAGGGGTCTTAATGACTCCACTAAAAGCAGGTTAGTCCGGGATTGTATCCTCTTCTCCTCTGTAGATCTCATAGGGATTCAAGAATCCAAGCTTAGTTCCTCCAGTCCTACTATTCTCAAGAAAATCAGTAGCTCTAGAATTTCTTCCTGGCTCCAATTAGATGCTATTGATTCTAGAGGAGGCATTCTGTTAGGGTGGAATGATTCTTTGTTTGATTGCCTGGACTCTTACGTGGGCATCTTTTCTGTCTCTGTCATTCTCAATCATAGAGCGCTTAATTGGAAATTAATTACAACCTCCATCTATGCCCCTACAGACAAAGCAGATAGAGAGGTCTGTTGGTGAGAGCTTCATAGAATTAAACTCATGTTCCCCCTCCCTTGGGCCCTATTCGGAGACTTTAATGTCACCCATTCAGCGGATGAGAGAAGTGCTAGATCTGCCTCCCTCTCAAACATTAACAACTTCCACCAACTCATCAACTCTCTGCTTCTCATTGACCTCCCCCTCAATGGTAAGAAATATACCTGGTCCAACATAAGATCCTCCCCTATCCTAGCCAGACTAGACAGATTCCTCATATCCTCAGACTTTGAAACCAAATTCCCTTCCTCAGTGCAGTACTGTCACCCTACCTCATGTTCAGACCACGACTTCCTCATCTTAGATACTACTTGTCTCCCCCCAAACCCCCTTTCAGGATGGAGAAGGCCTGGCTCTCTCATCCAACATTCTCAGCTTTTGTTTTCTCTTGCTAGAATAACTTATCCTGTAAAGGTAACCTCATTCAGTCCTTTCACCAGAAACTCAAAATCCTCAAAAAAAGAATCAAGAGATGGATGAAAGATATTTTTGGCTCCAGCAACTCCATCCTTTCCCTCAACATCTTGGAAGAAAGCAGACCACTCTATTCCTCTAAAATCAATCTTAGAATAGCCATCAGAAATAATCTCTCCTCTCTAGCCAAGCAAGATGAAACCTACTCGAAACAAAGATCTAGAATCCAGTGGCTGCGAGAGGGTGACTCCAATACCTCCTTCTTCCACAAAATAGCCTCTCATCACAGAAGAAAAAACTTCATTCCTCATATCACCTTTAACAACTCCCTTGTCTTCTCTGAGGAAGAGAAAAAACATGCCTTCTTCCATTTCTTCTCAGATCTATTCAAAGATAAACTCATCTCCTCTCTCTAGTTAGATTGGAGCCATTTATACCCTTAGCCTAAAACCCACCTACACTCTTTAGACATCCCCTTCTCAGAATCTGAAATCAGATCTGCAGTCTTTGGCCTTCACCCAGACGCCCTTGGTCCAGATGGCTTCTACATCCTCTTCTACCAAACCTTATGGGAAACTCTCAAACCAGACATCCTAGCTTTTTTCAACCACCTCTACTCAGACTCCACTCATCTACACCTTATTAATCGCTCATTCATATCCCTCATTCTCAAAAACTTATCCTCCACTCATGCTTCAGACTTCAGACCCATTAGTCTCCTAAACGGCCTCCTCAAAATTTTCACCAAAGTGTTAGCCAACAAACTCAGCCTTTTTCTCCTGTCATTAATCCACCCTACTCAATCTGCTTTTTAGCATGATAAATCTCCTATTGACTCCATCATTCTGGGTCATGAGTTGGTTAACCAGTGCTTTTCCAAAAAGATTGAGGCTTGTATCATCAAGTTAGACTTTCACAAAACTTTTGATTGTGTTAGCTGGGATTTCCTCATGTCCATCCTTCATTCTAGAGGCTTTGGGCCCAAATGGTGTTCTTAGATCTCCTCCATCCTGATATCTTCTTTCTCGTCTGTCCTGGTTAACGGGTCTCCAACCAACCCTTTCTCCTGTCATTGGGATCTCAAACAAGGAGACCCCCTCTCCCCTATGATGTTCCTTCTCGTGGCTGATGTCCTGTGCAGGATGCTTCATAACAGTTGTGATCATGGGGATCTCTCTGAACTCCATTTGAAGGGTATGCTCAATGACATCAAGTCCTTGCAGTTTGCAGATGACACAATTGTTTTCTGCAAGGCCAATCCCTCAGACATTAGCAATCTCAAATCTATCTTATATCTCTTTCAAATTACCTCTGGTCTATCCATCAACTACTCCAAATCCAACCTGTTCTATAGTGGTAAATCAGCTACTAAGGGGTCCCTCCTAGCCAACATCCTCAATTGTGCCTTTGCATCACCTCCTTTCAAGTACCTTGGCCTTCCCATGAAAAGAGGTTCCCTCTCTAGGGATGATTGACAACCTCTACTTGACAATCTCCAACGTAAGCTTTCTATATGGAAGAGTAAACAACTCTCCATTGGGGGAAGACTGGTTCTTCTCAAATCTGTCCTCTCCTCCATCCCTCTTTACTACATGTCCTTCTTCAAACTCCCTTGTTGGCTCATCAAGAAGATTGACAAAATCAAATGTGACTTCCTTTTGGGGTAGTACCAACGCTAACTCCAAATCCATCCACCCTATCAGATGGGATATAGTTTGTACTCCAAAAGCCTGCGAGGGTCTCGGGGTTTCCAACCTTCACTTATTCAACATCTCCCTCCTGACTAAATGGCTTTAGAATTTCCTTGACAACAACAACCATGTAGGCAAAGTACTTCAGTCCATCTATCAATCCAACCTGCACAACCCCTCTCACGGGTGTCATAGCTCTAGATTCTGGAAAGACGTCACCTCCTGCTACCAATTTTTCTCTGGATCTGTCAAATGGGCACTAGGTAAAGGTTCTAGGATTCTCTTCTGGGAAGACAAATGGCTAAGAGACAATTCCCTTGCTAGCTTATTCCCCAAGGCCTATCTCCTGGCCTTCTCCAAATTCATTCCAGCAGTGTCCCAAGGGAGATGTTTAGGAGGAAGATGGTCATGGAGACCAATCCTCAGGCGACCAACTTCTGATATCGACAGAAGCCAAGTGCAAGCTCTCTACCAATTCCTCCATGACTCTAATCTAGCTCCTTCTTCATCTGCTGACATACCTTCGTGACAACTTTCAGCTTGCAAGTCTTTCATTGTTAGATCCATGTACAGATTCATCATGGATAGAGGTCACCGCTACCCATATAATGCTATTGTATGGAATAAGCTGCTGCCTAGCAAAGTTCAATTGTTTAGTTGGCTTCTCAATCTAAACAGATTGAAAACTAAAGACAGATTAGCAGCTCAGGGCTGGCTGGCAAACCCAACCTGCTCCTTCTGTGACGACCATGAGTCCCACGACCACCTTTTCCTCTCATGCAATTTCTCAAAGCAGATCTGGGTCCCATGGCTATCTAAAATTGGTATTGTTTCTCTCCCATCGAGCATCAACCACTGTCTCTCTATCTGTTCAGACAAGTCCATCCACGCATCAGTTCGTCTACTATGGGGCTGTAGTTTTCCCACGGTCTGTTGGGTCATTTTGAAAGCTAGGAATGACTTCATCTTCTCTAATCAGTCTTCCTTGCCTCGGCATATCATCAACAAGGCGGTTCACTTTCTTCTTCTCTGGTCAGGTGCCTCTTCTTCCAAGAAAGCTAGTAAGTTGAACAAGCTCATATTTAGCTCGGGGCTCCCTGATATTGCGGAATCTAGTGCAGACAGCAATGGACTTCCAGGTCCTCAAGGGTAGTGGCCTCTCTGTTAGCAGTTTTTCCTTTTGTCTTCCAGATCCAGATCCCAGGGATTTTGATGTAGAGTGGTTATACCATGTTTTGTTTTGTTTTTGCTAGATGTTTTGTCTTGATCTCTTCATGGAGACATCTTTTGGTGATTTGGCTTAATCCCTCCAACTCGGAATCTCGGGCCAAATCACAATCATATATCTTTTGTATAAACTTTCTTTTTTGATTATTTATACATGATAGGGCAGTCTTTTTGATTATTTATACATGATAGGGCAGTCTGCCCTATTTTCATTCAAAAAAAAAAATTAACCACAAATCCATAATCTAAGAATCGAAACTATCGTAAGAGTATGACTAATATGTATTCGGATATTTCGGATACGGATACCGATATTTCACTATAAAAGCATATATGTAACCATATCCTATCGGTTATAGATTTCAGTAACCATATCCGTATCCTAACGGATACGGTTACAGATATTTCCTCGGATACGGATACGGCTTAGCACCCCTAATGATATTGCATGAAGAGTTAAAGTGAACAAAATAAACTAAACTTGGAAATAATTTCATGGATCTTAAGCACTTTAATCAAAGGAGAAAAGAGCCATTAACATGTCCAGCTCTTTAGTTGAAACAAAGAAAACAAGCAAATGGGTTCGATGTAGAGGCTGCAAAATGTCGTAAAGCCTAACCTAAACAATTTGTGCAAGGCCTTAACCTTGGTCACACGATCACACTACGCTACGCATCAAATATCATTTTCCGTTCATCATTAATAAACTCGCCGATTCGCTACGATCCCTCTGCGTACTAGCTCCTCGACAATGATGAAAAGTACTTACGATTTCAGATCCTAATTTCTGCATAAATTATAAACAATCTACTCTTTTAGGAGGATTTACAACTGTTCATGCTTTGCCGAATGCTACAGTGAATTATTGTTCATGCTTACATATTTACTGTGAAATAAATGGTAAATCAGAGCCTTTATAATTGAAGCCACTATTTATTCTGCAGTAATTTACTGTATTATAAATAGTATAGCAAATTAAATGTATTAAAACGTGGATTCTCCTTCAAGTATAAAGGAGTATACATGGTTTCTAAATCAAATGTATTAAAACTTAGATCATTATTTAAGCATATAGTAGTAGATATGATTTCCAATTTTATTCGCACAATAATTAAATAAAATGTGTTAAAACTTAGAGGAATGCAAGTTTAAAATGCGATGCTTAAAAAAAATCAGACACCGTGCTTTGCAGTGGGTGCACACAAATCTATACTTAAAATGAGAACCCAAAAATCACCGTTAATGCTACAGTGAATGCTATAGTGAATTATTGTAGCATAAACAATAAACCAAATTTTCACTCTGCACTTGAAGTATTCTTCATGCTACAGTAAAAGCTGTAGCATAACATAAAATATTTTACTACAGTATTAACATTTGGATCTTTCTTTAAATATATATATAATTTCTATATTAAATGCATTAAAACTTGGATCTTTTTTTACATATATAAAAGAGTAAATATGAATTCTATATCAAATATATTAAAACTTGCATCTTTTTTAAGTACAGATGAGTAGCTATAATTTTCAATTTTAAACATATAATAATCAAATTAAATATATTAAAAAAACAAGTAAAAAAAAAGGTGTCGTGCTTTGCCTCGGTTGCACACTAGCTTAGAAGTTGAAAACTTCGAATAGGGAAATGCTAGGGGCACAACCCCAGAACACTCTAAACCACACTCTTTTACTAAATGACAAACTTTTTAGTACTCCAAAGCTCCTCTCCTCAAATAGAAATGTTCCCTCCTCAAATCAGCCCTCTCCTCTTTTCAACAAAAAAAAAGACCAGCCTCTCCTCTCCTCTCCTCAAAAGCCCTCTCCTCTCCTCTCCTTAGCCCTCTCCCTGGCTCAGCTCACCCTCTCCGTCGATTTCAACAAAATATTCGCCGACTCCGCCTATGCACTCGCCCAATTCAAGACCAGGTACGTAGTCTCCCTCTCAATTTTCCCCAACATTGAAGTTTGTGTTCTAGGGTTTTCTCCATGGATTTTGTAGGGTTTGTGTTGATCTTGTTCAGAGGCTCAATTTCCCCCAACATTGAAGTTTATTTTTTTATGATGACCTAGTGAAGCATAATTTAGGATTTACATTTAAAGTTTCCTTCTTTTCACTTATATGCTTCAAGATTTTCAAGCATAATCAAGATGACTCATCCTCCAGGTCGTCTGTTTCGAATGTTTTTTTTCCCAATTTTAAGTTTTGCTTCCTGCCTGTATATTTTCATTACATTTTCTTCTCTTTGTTTCTAAGCTTAGTTTACAACTCTAGCTACCCATTGAGTTAATGATGTAACTTCTCCTCAGAAATACGAACAAAAAAAGAAGGAAAAAGGGTTTGTTTTGATCTTGTTCAGAGGCTCAATTAATTTTAAAATCCAATCTGAACAAAATTTATACTTGCTTTTTGTTCAGAGCTCAATTAAAATTTAAACATGCTTTTTGTGAGCTCAATTAAAATTTTGTCTATTTAAATTTACAAATTGGGTTATATATTTGATTGTTAAAATTTTAATTTTTAAAACTTAATGATTTAGTTGAAATTTTGATGTTTAAATTTTGTCAAGTTATTTTATCTATTTTAATGGCTTTCATAATCTGTTTTAGGCAATGTTTGATTTGATGGTATGGAGTGGAGACCATGGAGAAGAAGAAGAGGTATTGAGCGGTTTTTCAAAAGAAGGGACTGATGAGATAAATACTAATGAAGATGGAAACGAGGCAATGAAAAATTGTGAGGAGAGAGTTGAAGAACCAAAGGTGGGAATGGAATTCAACACACCAAACGAAGCTTATCTGTACTACTCAAGATTTGCTAAAGAAAAGGGATTTGTTGTGGCGAAAAGATCGTCGGGTAAGGGAAAAGATGGTGTTATGAGGCATGTAATTCTTCAATGCAGCAAAGGTGGAAAGGCAAGGGTGAGAGGAAGCAACCCCATCAAGGCACGACCACAAACAAAAGTTGATTGTCCTGCTCATCTTCATGTTCGTTTACGGCCACATGGGAAGTGGATATTAACAAGCCTTGTCTTGGATCACAATCATGATCAGAGCCCAGGGAAGTCTAGGTTTTATAAGTGCAATATGTTACTTGATGAACATGTGAAGAAAAAGCTTGAATTGAATGATAAAGCCGGGATCAAATTGCACAAGACTATTGACTCACTTCAAATTCAGGTTGGGGGACTTGATAAGCTTCCATATTTACCTCAAGATTGCCGAAATTATTTAGAAAAGGTTCGACGTTTACGACTTGTAGAAGGAGATGCAGCAGCGAAGCATAGTTACTTTATGAGAATGAACGCTAACAATTCTGATTTCTTATATGCTATGGATTTGAATAAAAAGGGTCGACTAAGGAATGTATTCTGGGCTGATGCAAGGAGCAGGGCAGCATGTAAGGAGTTCGGCGATGTTGTGACATTTGACACAACATACTTGGTAAACATGTATGACATGCCTTTTGCTCCATTTGTAGGCGTGAATCATCATGGTCAATCAATATTATTAGGATGTGGACTCATCTCTCATGAAGACACAGAGTCATTTTCATGGTTATTTCGGACTTGGTTGACATGCATGTGGGGTTGTGCTCCCAAAGGAATTATTACCGATCAATGTATGGCTATGAAGAATGCAATAGAAAATGTATTCCCGAACACCCGACATCGGTGGTGCATATGGCATATTATGAAAAAGGTACCAGAAAAGTTGAGTAGGTACTCTGCTTATGAAAAAATTAGTTTTGCCATGCGTAAGACAATTTATGATTCATTGTCAATAGAACAATTTAAGGATTCTTGGGATGAGTTCATAAAAAAGTATGATCTTCAAAGTAACACATAGTTAGAGGGGTTGTATCTGGAAAGGGAGCGGTGGGTCCCTGCTTATGTGAAAGATGTATTTTGGGCGGGGATGTCATCCATACAAAGAAGCGAGAGTATGAATGCATATTTTGATGGTTACATTCATTCAAAGACAACCCTGAAACAATTTGTAGAGCAATATGAGAATGCATTAGCAAAAAAGGTGGAAAGTGAAAAACAAGAAGATATGAAAAGTTGGAACTCTTACATCCCGTGCGTTGGAGAAGATAAGTTGGAGAAACAGTTTCAAAGTGTTTACACGAATGAGAAGTATAGAGAGTTTCGTGAACAATTTGTTTGGAAACTTAACTGTACTTTGTATCAAACAAAAGAATGTGATGTTGTCTTTGAATATGAGATAAAGGAGTCCATTACATTTGGAGAAGGAGAAGAGAAAATGAAGAAACGTGTGTCATTTACTGTTGATTTTAATATTGAAACTAATGAGACACATTATAATTGTCGATTGTTTGAGCATAGAGGAATGTTGTGTAAACATCAACTGCTAGTGTTCCAATACAAGGAAGTTGAAAGAGTGTCTGACAAGTATGTGTTGAGAAGATGGTGCAAAAATGTGAATAGGGTCCACACTAAAATTCGGATAAATTATGATAACTCCTCAACCACAGTTGAAGCGCACCGACATGACAACATGTGCAATCTTTTTAACGAGGTTGCCGATTTGGCAGAAGTTTCTAAAGAGAAGTATGATATGGTGATGACACAAACAAGCGAGCTAAAACAAAAATTGATTGAAGCTTCAGTTGTTTGTCGAAGTAATATGACTTCAAGTACTCCTAATGATTCTTTTTCCCTAGGAGATGGAGTTCTACCTTCCAAACATAGCACGGATATACTTGACCCGGAACAAGTTCGACGAAAAGGAAGACCACCGTCTAAAAGGAAGGAAGGTGTAGGGGAGAAAATTGTTAAGAAGAAAAGGCAAACAAAAAAAAAGACATTGTCCAAGGAAAAAGCCAAACAAAAAAAAAGACATTGTCCAAGGAAAAAGCCAAGGTATAATTATTTGTTGTTTTGTTGCTTACTAGTTCATATGGACATATAGATATATTCGATAAATGCATAGTAATATAATTATTTGGTAATTTCAGGATGTCGAGGAGATTGCCGTTGGCCATGTATCTGGGACACAAGAGAGCCTTGTAAATGTAAATGTAAGAATTTTTTTATTGCTAATTTCCTATTTCATGTCTAATTTAGTGTTAATCGATTTGTGTAATGTTACATTTCTTTAAAATGGACAGAGTTACCCAAGCTACATGGGGCGATTAATGTGGCCAAACTTGATGCCCTATAATATGCAATCAAATATGACACCAAACGGAATTAGCTTCAACCAATTTATGCACAATATCCCACAAGTTCACAAAGCTCCATGCCAAGCTCACGCAATAGTCAAGTTTGAAGAGGGCAATCAGGTATTACAGGTTGTCAAGGTTGGGGAGGATCACAACCAAGTTTAATGGAAAGTCAATGGCAAGGTTGGAATGGAGGACAATAGCTTAAATTTACATAAGAGTAGAAGATTTGGTTGTTTAATGGACCTATTATCTGTCTTTTTTTGGAAGTGAATTGTATGTTTCTCTTTTGATGGATGTTATGTATAAAGTACAGAGGTGTAATTGCCTTATTCATTGGCAAGGTTGTACGTTTCTCTTTTGATCAATGGCAAGGTTGGAATGGAGGACAATAGCTTAAATTTCAGCTCTTGGGCTGTTTGAGCACAGTTG
>BQKN01066979.1:497849-518363 GCA_022839385.1 Asparagus kiusianus | reverse complement strand
CACTCATATTCACACTTGAAAGTTGTCAAAATCAACGGGGTCTTACACTTCGGGGGTTAGGGACATTCGGATTGGTGTTCGCTTTCCCTTCCCGAAGTTTAGACCCTGCTTTTCGTTAAAGTCATACCCCATTTGTTTCATTAGTCGAAGGGAGTTAGGTTCGTGATAATGGAATTGAGGAACTCCATCGTCTTCCTCCGAACTTCCTCGTTTGAGTTGTATCGGTTTGACTTTTCCGAAACAGATCGGCTTCCGCCCTTTCCTTTTGGATGGGACTTTGAAGAAAGCCTTCTGTGCGTCTTCTATTTCTTCGTCTGAAACAAAAGACGACTCGATCGGCAATGTGAGTGATGCTTCTGTGCACAGTACGTGCCATGGGTTGGTACCTGCACTAGAATTATTCTCTATTTGTTTATTGTTAAGAGAGACATCAGACAAGTACGCTAAAATGAAATCTTCATTAATGCACCACTCGCCCCCACTCGGTACATCATTATTACTCTCACCCTGACCCATTACATCAAAGTTTAATTCCTAAGGACAATCTTCCTCAGGATCTGGCTCGATGTCAGCTTCATTACCGCTATCTACATCTTCTTTCTCTTGGGATTCCAAATAGAAGACGGAGTCGGTGTGGAAGTTTTCTACTCCTCGGAAGGGGTATTTTTCTGCGATTAGGGTTCGAACTTCGCCCTCGTCATTGGCGTACTTCATAACCTGGTGCAGGGTGGATGGGACAATGCGGTTTGCATGTATCCATGGTCGTCCTAGCAAAAGATTGTAAGACGTGTCCGCATCTATGATGTAGCATGCTACCTCAGACTTGAGATCTCCGATCTGGCACCTGAGCTTGATCTTTCCCAGGGGTCGGGTACTGTTTGCATTGAACCCGAAGATAGTAGTCTGGGTAGTGTGCAGTCGGTGCATAGGAATCCCTAATACCTGCATGACCCTGTAGGGCATGATGCTGAGCGCTGAGCCCGGGTCAACTTGAACACGACTGATTTCCGAAGATCCAATATACCCTGTGTAGTACAGTGGTCGGTCATGTTCGTGTTTGACCTGCATGTCTTCTTGTGTGAACGATATGCATGGTAGACTTCTCGCCGCTTGCAGGCATTGCAGACAAGTTTGGTCATCAGAAGCCTCGGGAATCGGAGTGACTTGTGTAATAAAGCTCTCCGTATTCTTTAAAGCTTCGACAGAGCTTCCTTGGTAGTTTTAGATAACTTCAAGAGCTCATATAAAGTAATTCTGGCCGGTATGTTGGCCAACTGCGCCATGACGTTGAATTGAAAGGGAGCACTTGACTCCCCAAGTTCCTGGTGAAGATTTTTATTGAACCGGAGCTCTTTCTGTTTACCTTTGTCGACCGGCTTCTTCGACACAGAACCCCCAGCGTCTTGGGGTTGTTCTTCCACCTCTTGAGCATTCTGGCCGTAATCCCTCAAGTAGGCTTTTCCTGACCGAGTGCCAGGGTTGTCTCCTGGATATGCTGCCAGGACGATCCTCTCTTCTTCTGAATCGGTAAGAGGTTTGAGGTGGTCATCGTTTTCGGTAACAGAGGGGCTAATCATGTTGGAAGATTTAGCCTTGCCTCCCTTCTTTCTGGACGAGATGCTCGTCCACTGTTGATCTTCAAGCAAATCAGGGTGGACCCACATGATTTCCCATTTTGGGGTGGTGAGGGGTACCAACCCCCTGTCCTTCTGACTATGCAAGTCAGCATTCTTTAGGTGCATTTCTCCCTTGCGGATGGGTACAACACCGTTCGCGGTTACCACCGGGGGAAAGTCACCAAATTGGACCGCTATCATATTAGTGGATACGGTCTTCTGCTCTGGCTTCAAGGTGAGCACAATAGCGTTTACCAAATTCTGCAAGATGTCTTTGAAGACATAGCACTTATGGGTAGGATGCCCCAGAAATCTGTGATAACGACAATAGTTGGGGTCATCCACTTTCCCTGCTTCGTCTGGCTTCCTGATTTCAGGCAACTGGAGCTTGTTGTTCTTTCGAAGCAATTGGAATAAGGTATCCACATGCTCCTCTTTGAACGAATATTGTTTTGGCGCTCTTTGCTGATTTGGCGCTTTGCCTTGCTTGTTCGGCGGTGGAACTCGCGTGTAGTCGACTGCCAAAGTCTCCTTTCCCTTAGACCGCTGGGCATTTTGCTGGTTGCGTTGCTGTTGCGGCTTGGGTTGTGGCACTTCTTCAGCTTTGACACGCGCCACTATCTCCTCTGCTTGTTCTCCTTGCGAAACTAATTGTCTCCAGGAGCGACACTCTGCTACTCCCATTTGAGCGAGGAGTTGGGTCTGCAGGTTGTGCCTGCAAGTTTCAACCAGAGTTGATTGAGTCATACCTGAGGGGCATCGCAATGCCATGCTGCGGAATCTTTCTACATAGGTCTTGATTGACTCTCCTTTCCTTTGCTTAGTGGCAAGAAGAGTTGGGACTGAGACCTCTGTATCGTCCTTAAAGAATCTGGCCAAGAATAGCCTTTCCAGATCTACCCATTTTTGGATAGATCCAGCAGGCAGCTTCATGAACCATTCGAAAGCGACACCCTTAAGGGTACCGATGAATAGCCTGGTCAGGATAGCATCATTCGCTACTACGTCTCCAGTTTGGGATTTGAAGTAGTAGATGTGTTGATTCGGCGATCCTGTGCCATCGAAAGGTTGTAAGGTAGGGGCCTTAAATTTTGGTGGGTAGGGAGCTGTATCCCACTCAGCAGGGTAAGGCCGTACTACTCCCTCTTCGCGAAGCTCGCTTCTGTTGGCGATTGCGTTAAGGCGAGCCTCCAGTTCATCCACCTTGGTGGATTGAGGGTGCAGTTCTTTTTCTATCTCCCTCTCACCTTCGGAAGAAGATCCCAGATTGTGAGTCTCACGATCTGAATGTTCGTGCACTCTTTGTTTTCCCTTCGAAGTTGTTCTCCGGGAAGATTCAGGTTTGTGGCCTTTTTTAGCAAGAAGCTGGGCCAACATCTCCTTTAATTGGAGAAGTGTTTCCTGTTGCGTCTGGAGTATGACACTATGTTCGTCCACTCTTTTGGCTATGTCTTCATGGTTCCCTGTTGTGTAAGCGGAAACCTCGCGTGCTCCAACAGAGCTTGAAGATTGAGATTCGGCTATTGCTGAATGTTCCTCACTTGTTGTAATGCCATTGGCTAATTTTTGATAGTCAACCGGGCGAATAGTTCCCGTCCGAGTCCGAGTATTCTGATATACTCCTTCGAACTGGTCACAAATTTTTCGGACAGTTGGCGGATGACTCTCTTGTGACTCATCAGAATCAATATGCGAGGCCTTCCCTCGGCCGATCATGTTGATAGTGACCTGAGGGTATTCCGCTTCAGTTGTCTTCTTTCTGTTGTGGCGTTGTCGTTTGGCAGGCCTAACAATGTTTGTCAACCTGTCGAATACTGACTGCCGAGGTGCGGATGCACAACAAGGGCATTCTGACAGGACTGCCGAGATGAGCCTCTCACATTGACATGAGTGAGCTGCTTGTGCTGTTGATTTTCCTCTCGACAATAATTCCCGTAAGTCAGGAATTTGGGAGGAAACTTTCCCCGGGCTAGGAGGTGGAGATGGAACCCCCTGCCCTTGGGTGGGTGAGATTGGTTCTTGTCGAACGTGAATTTTAAAGCCACGCTGACTTTTTTGAACCTGACGGACCCCTTGAAGATCGCGTTCTTGAGACATAACGTGAGGGTCGCGTTGAGATTTGTAAACACTAGGCCGAGGCCTACGTTTAAATGAAGAACTTGACCTCTGAGGGTCAAGTTTTGGTTGAACGCGCCCCTGAGGGTCGCGTTTGGTTGGTGAAACGGACTCCTGAGAGTTACGCTTCGTTTGAACGCGCACTTGAGGGTCGCGGTTAATTTGTGAAACAGACTCCTGAGAGCCATGTTCAATTGGAACGCGCCCCTGAGGGTCGCGTTTGGTTTTGACAGCTCCCTTCTGAGGGCTGTGTTTTGACTGAACAACGCGCCACTCAGGGTCGCGTTTGAGCTGTATCAGCCTAGGTTCGTAGTTGGGCTCATTGACACGCAGTGAGCGTTCTTCTTTGGGAACGCTAGGCTCGGTTGGATTTTCAGAAACGCGATGTTCGCGTTGGGTTAACAATCGGCTTTCTCGTAAGTGTGCTCGTCGTATGGATCTTCTCCGTCGGCGAGCAGCGTTCTTTTTGTCTTGTCTCAAAGCCTTAGCAGCAACGTCATTGACGTTCACAGGACTCGTCTCTTCCAAAGGCCGTTTGTGGCCCGAAGCATGTTGGGCTGACGCGGAGGTGGGATCTTCCGCCTGCAGAGCCAACTTGAGTTCCTGGCTGAAGGAGAGGGCTTTCTTCGGCACTTCGACAACAGAATTGACCTTCTTGGAGGTCTTGCGTACATCGTGCTTAGTCTTGGGGCTAAGCGATCCAGAGGATAATGCTTCCTCATATTTTGCTTGATCAAACTCCACGATGAGAGTTTCTACTGTCGTTCCCATGAGGTGGACGTCGGACTGCGCCACCACTTCTTCATCGGAAAAGCTAGTCCCCAGCGGAGTCGCCATCCTTTGTATGTAGGAAAATTGCAATGAAAAGAACAAAAGAAACTTGTATTGAATTCCTTTAATTCCGGTTACAAATTGATTACAAAAGAGAAGAAAACAAATTAGGTTTTCTACTTTGTTTAAAACTGGGTTCTTCTTGGTAGCGATGGAATGCCTCCTTCGATTGCTCGCGTCGAATTTGCTCTCCGTTGACGATCCGACCGTCTCTTATCTCGTGGGAATGATGAACTTCTGTGGGAAGTTTTTATACGTAACTCTTTTATGAGTTTAAGAACTCTGAACGAGTTAAAACTCTGTAGATAGAGTTGTTAGAACCGAAAGTTCGGTTAATGATCAAGCTGTCAATCTGTTGTCGAAGAATCCTCTCAGATTTGATCTTCTGAGATCGATTCGAAAATCCTATCTCTAAGGATTTTGCTGCGGTTGTTGAATCGCCGAACCAGGGTGGTTGAGATCCTCCAGAATTTCCTTCAGCTGCTAACTCCTGATTCCACTCTTCAACCCCTCCAAAGCCCGCTTTTAACTCTGTCGAGTTTGTTGAGTTTTTATAGGGGGATGAGGGGTTGTAACTGACCCCTATATCCGCTCCTACATGGGCGAAAATCCCTCAGAACGTGGGATAAACGGTTCTGGAACCGTTCGACTTGTGTTTGAACAAGTCAAACGCCCACTCTGGCGTTCAGAACCCAACTTTGTGTCTTAGAATTGTGACGCGAGGGTCGGTGTTAGCTGAACATTGATGAACGCGAGGGTCGCTCGCGTTTTGATTTGTTCCTTGCTTGAAAACGCGGGGGTCGGTATGGGCTGAACCCCTACGAACGCGAGGGTCGCTCACGTTGATTTGTGATTTGGAAACGCGGGGGTCGCCTGCACTTCCATAATTGTGACGCGGGGATGACTTCCGTGTTTTAGAAGGAGCTAGTTGATTTATAACTTCTTCTGTAAGGCGTTGCAAAGACCGTTGTTCTGTAATCCTCGCTTTAGCTGTTGTGGAGTGTGAAAGTCGTCAGATTGTAACTTTCACTGTAGATTGTGAAGACTACTGAATAGAGTTTTCATCAGTTGTCGGAAGTGTCGTCGAATTATAACTCTTCTCGATCTATGTGAAAAGTCCTCCATTTGTAGTTTCTTCGTTTATCGACCCGAAAGCTATTTGATTGT
This sequence comes from Asparagus kiusianus, assembly GCA_022839385.1. Classification (NCBI taxonomy): domain Eukaryota; kingdom Viridiplantae; phylum Streptophyta; class Magnoliopsida; order Asparagales; family Asparagaceae; genus Asparagus; species Asparagus kiusianus. The sequence continues at coordinate 512,634 of BQKN01066979.1, read as the reverse complement.
AGCTTTCGTTGTAGGAGCTTAGACGAGAATCAACATCCATAGTGTCTTTTAGACGAATATTTGCTCACAGCTCTCTACCAAGCAATTCACCAACTAAATCCAACCTTTTATTTCTAAAATTATTACACTGTTCATCAGCATCTCTATTAGTCATGTTGTTGTCGCAGCCATCAAGATCAATCATCTCAGAAATGAGGTCGTGTTTGCGGTGATCGTGGAAGTCGTTTGATTGTGACTTCTGTTATCGGGGCTTGTTTTAATCAGCTATCCGTTGTGATTTTTAGACAGCCTACACCCATACGGTAACTAATAGTAGGGGCTTGCGCCTACTGAAAGCTATGAGTTAACACATAATAAATGCCTACTGAAAGCTATGGATCCACACATAATAAACGTCTACTCTACAGAGAGAATTCTCAAGGTCCACACCCAAAGTTATCATTTGCAGTCCCATCCATTCTAAAGGGATCTGATCATCACATTTAATTGCATTTTTATACCCTTAATATCTATTTTATTTGAATAAATATATCTGTTACTAATATTTTTTATCTTAATATATAGGTAATGCACCGAGTAAGAGAATTCTACAGATGGAGTGAAACGAGAGCGCTAAGAACTTCGGCAGAGGGGAGAACATGAAGAACAATGACGGCCAGGTATGTCCTCTTTCCCAACGTGGAATTCTCACCTCTTCCCCACGTCGTCAGATGGTGCACGATTTTCATAAGGGATATGTCATTTTCAAAAACTGTAAGAGTTTGCCTGTGCTGCCCGAGGAGGCACCTAAGCATCAGCATCTGCACCATCATTTCCCACGTCCCTTCAACAGCCTTTTTTCATCTCTTCCAGCTCCAAAAAAAGCCTTTTTTTTCTCTTCCTTCATTGATTTTCAAAAGCATTCTGGAGCTTTTATTCCTGATCAAGTTTCAGATCAAGGGTGGACCTTGTATCAAGGAAGAAAAAGAATCATGCTATGAATAGTGAGTATCTTAGGCATCCTTTTCCCTCTGATTATATGGATCCTAAGCAACTTCGTCGTTGCTTCAACTACGGTGACTCGCGTCATTCTATAAAGTTTTGCCCAAAAGGGGCTTTTTTATGCTTCAAATGCAACGAGGAGGGTCATGTCACAAAGAATTGTCGGTCTCATCTTCGCCCTCAGGTAAAGAAGGTGGATTTATCAGATTCAACTATATTGTGCAACAATGCCAAAGTCTTAGCATCCTTTGCTATTCTTACCATCTCTGAAGGTTCGCCTTCTTTAGAGCTGCTCAAACTCCGATTAGCTTTGATCTTTCAGTGGAAGGAATGGAAAGGGAAAGTCATCCCAATTAAGGGTAAAACCTATCTGGTGGAATTTCCATCAATTTATCAAATGACTGAAGCTGTGGATAAGCGCAATACTGATTTTTGTCATTTTAAAGGGTGGATGGCTCCATGGTCTGAAAATCTTGGCATGAAGATCATAGATTCGACATTTTATCAGTGGATTAAGATTAATAATCTACCTTTTCATTTCTAGTCTGAGGATGTATTACAGCAAATTATAGGCTCTTTTGGCGAAATGGTTAGGATTTGTAGAAACCTCAAGGATAAATTAAATGGGCAAGATGTTCAAGTTTTGGTAAAGGTTAAAAGCTCAGAGTGCATTCCTCAATCTGTTATTTGTTCATATACTTCCCAAGTTGATTCTTTCTCAAGGTGAAGCTTAATATTAATCTAATTGGAGTAGGGAATTTAGGATCTGAAGTCATTAGTAGACATTTAAATGCTATGGAGGCTCAAGGGGAAGCTATCTTACAAATGCAATGGTTAGATCAGATTCCGACTTCTAAAGAGGCGATGTCGGAAGCAGATTCCGAACATCACACTAGCTATGGAAAATGTCAAGGGTAAGGAAGTAATTGATCAAAATTTGAAATCGACGGAGATTTTGGAACTCCCTAAAAATCCTCCTCCATCTAAGGAAATAATTCAAATTCAAAATTCTGCTGATATGGTAGAAGATAATAAACCTGATCTTGAGGATGAGAAAAAAGATAACAGTTCAAATTTAGTACCAGATTCTCTACAAGATTTCCCACTTGATTTGGTGAAGCGAACATGGAAGGGTCATTCGATTTTTATTGAAAGATTTACATGAGAATCTTATCTTAGAGGGAAGGCAGATTCATCTAATTCAAATTCTGCCACGTCATTAGCGCCAAACTCAACCCAGACGCCAGCTGTTCAATCTTCATGTTTTGTTTCTCCTGGATTCTCTCGTAGATCTGTTACAGGGATCTCTTCTCGGACTACTAGGAAACTATCTTTGAGCAATAAACATAAAATCTTCATGAGACAGTCCTTATCCGCTAGGAAGAAGATCCGTGCTAGTAATAAAGGTACTTCCTTACTCTCTTCCTTTTCTTCTTCAGCATTACCTTTTAATTCTTTAGCTAACGATGTTATAGAGAATATAGCTACAAACTGTGGTATAGTTCTATCTGAACAAATTATAGATTCTCTTAAAGCTAAAGAAGTTGAGGCTTGTTTGAAATCTTAACTGTTGGTTAAGATGCTAGTTGGTTGTTGGTGTTTTTCCTTCATGTTTCTTTATGAAGCTAGCTACCTAGAATGTGTGTGGTCTAAATGACCCTCTCAAGAGAAGATTGGTTAAAGACTTTTTAATTAGTTCGGCTATAGATGTTGTTGGCCTTCAAGAAAGTAAATTTTCAAACCCTTCTAATAGAAAATTGCAGTCTATAGGAGGCAAAAGGATTATTCATTGGTGCTTCCTAGATTCAATTGAGTCCAGAGGTGAAGTTTTAGTTGGTTGGTCTGACTCTTTTTCCTTGATCAAATCATATATTAGGATTTTCTCCATTTCTGTCCTTCTACACAAGCGTACAAACTGGAGTTTTACTTTCACATCAGCTTATGCTCCTAACGATAGGGAAGATAGGGACGTTTGCTGGTGGGAGCTTAATTGGATTCAGACATCTTTCAAAGGTCCATGGGTGCTTTGTGGTGATTTCAATGTCATATTATATGCTGATGAGAGATATGGTGGAATTGGATCTCATAGGGATATTAACTCCTTCAGAGATTTCATTAATAGTTCTGACCTTATAGACCTTCCTCTTTCAGGCCGATCTTATTCCTAGTCTAATAAGCGTTTATCTCCTTCTTTGGCAAGATTAGACAGGTTTCTCATAAGCTCTGAATGGGATAATAAATTCCCCTCTTGTATTCAATTCTCTCCTCCTGCCTTGGGTTCTGATCATTCCCTAATTATCCTTGACAGTAAAGAATTAACTCCTGGTACTCCAATCTTTAGATTTGAAAGGAGTTGGCTCCATAATCCTGATTTTATTCCTTACATTACCAGCTGCTGGAATTCTTATCGTTGTCAAGGTTCTCCTATTGATTTTTTTATATCCAAGCTCAAGCTTACCCAAATAAGAATAAAATTGTAGAAAAAACAATTCTTGGCTTAATTGCTTCTAGAAAAGCTGATTTACTTTTAAAAATTAACTCCCTTGATCTCAGGAGGAACAAAGGCCTCTAACTGAGTCTGAATTCAATGATAGAAAGTCTCTTCAATCTTATTTTTCTGCTATTATCCAAGAAGAAGAAATTTATTGGCATCAGAGGTCTAGAATTCAATGGCTAAAGGAATAAGATGCAAATACATCTTTCTTTCATAAGGCTACCACTTTTCATAGGAATGCAAACTTCATTACCTCAATTAATTATCAAGGGAAAGATCTCACTAATGATCAAGATATTTCCACAGCTTTTTGTGAATACTTCATATCTATTTTTGGTCAGGATAGTAATTCTAATATGAATATGGATTGGTCCTATCTTTATCCTCATAAGGATCAAAATCTTTGCTCATTAGAAGAAAATTTTATGGAGGATGAAATCAAAAGTGCAGTTTTTGGCATGAATGCTAATAAGGCTCCAGGTCCTGAAGGTTTTTCAATGGCTTTTTATCAAACTTTTTGGGATGTTATCAAATCGGATATTGTGAAATTGATGACTTTCTTCCAACATAATCCCTCTAGCTTATGTAGAGTGAACAAGGTCTTTATCACCCTTATTCCCAAAATCAAAGATAGTGTCCTTGTCAAGGATTTCAGACCAATCAGTTTAATTAATTGCCTCTTTAAAATTTTCTCAAAGGTCATTGCTAATAGATTAGCTCCTCTTCTCCCTAATTTGGTAGCCTCTACACAAACAACCTTTCAATCAGGGAAATCAACTCTTGATTCTATTGTCATGGCTAATGAGATGATTCACTATTGCTCTAAGAGGAGAAAAGAAGTTGCTATGTTTAAGATTGATTTCACTAAAGCTTTTGATTCCATTAACTGGAATTTTCTTATTAGCTTGCTTAAAGCTAGAGGTTTTAGAAGTAGGTGGTGCGCTTGGATATATCATATTGTCTCCTCTTCTCAGTGTTCGGTCAAAGTAAATGGTATGTCATCCAAGTTTTTTTCTTGTAAGAGAGGTCTTAAGCAAGGAGATCCATTATCCCCAATATTATTCAATATAGCAGTTGATGTTTTATACAAAATGATCCACAACAATGTAGTAGATGGAATCTTGTCCAATCTTGGTATTAAGACACATCTTAACCAGTTGAGAATCCTTCAATTTGCAGATGACACACTCCTTTTCGTCAAGAGTTCTTCCAAAGACATATCTGTCTTGAAAACAATTCTTTAATTTTTTGAGGAAGTTTTAGGTCTGGCTATTAACTATTCAAAATCATCTCTTGTGTACTTTGGTAATATATATATAAAGAATCAGACCCTTTCTAATTCCCTTGGCTGCAAAGTGGAATACCTTCCTATCAAATACCTTGGCATGCCTCTGAAATATGGCAAGCTCACCAAATCTGAATGACAACCTGTTTTTGACAATCTTCACAAAAAACTTGCAACCTGGAAGAAAAATTCCCTATTTTATGGAGGAAAATTAGTTCTTTTAAATTCAATGCTCACATCCATTCCTTTATATTACATGTCTTTCTACAAAGTACCCAACTGGGTCATTAAGGACATTGATAAAATTAGAAAAGGTTTTCTATGGATAGGCGGTAGTGAAGCAAGTGCTTTTAAATGTCTAGTTAAATGGAGAAAAGTTTGTTTAAGTAAATCAGAAGGGGGCTTAGGAGTCAAGGATATTCGTTTATTTTATAATGCCTTGTTAGCAAAATGGCTTTGGAAATATCTTGATTCTAATTCAAACACTGGAAACTTTCTTCGTAACCTCTATTCTAACAGAGGTTCATCACTTCTAATGATGTGTTCTAATGTATCTAACTCATCTTTTTGGAATTCAATTATATCTTTCAAGGATGACTTTCTTCATCATATTTCATGGTCTATTGGTTCTGGAGATACAATTAGATTCTGGGAGGATAAGTGGACTGGGTCTAACTCTCCATCAAGCCTTTACCCTTTTGTATAGCTGGCTCTATCCTCGAATGTTCCTATCCGTAGCTAAGGCTTTTTGAGAAATTCTACTTAGCATTGGCGTTTATTGTTGAAAAGGTGTATCTCTTTCATATCTCAATCAGATAAAGTCAATCTTTTGAATCATATAAGGAATTTCCAAATTCTTCTCAACCTGACATTCCAAAATGGTTACTTATAAGCAATGGTATTTTCATAGTAAAAGCTTTCTACCAGTTTCTCATTTTGAGAGGCATCCTATCTCCTCATTTTAAAGTTATTTGGAAGAATATTACTCCAAGCAAGATTAATATCTTTATCTGGTTATTATGCAGCAATAAACTGCATATAAAAGATAACCTTTTACTAAAGGATGGGCAGGGGATCCAACATGTATCTTTTGTGGATTGCAACCAGAAACCAGAGAACATTTATTTTTCTCTTGTTCAATCGCTTCTCAAGTATGGACACACTTCAAAAAATACTATCTACCTTTCATATGGCCATCATCCTTTGAAGATTTTTTACTAATTGTTTCTAATCTGAGAGGATGTTCGGGTTATATATGGCGTGGTTTCTTCTCTCATATCTGCTGGAACTTATGGATAAGTAGGAATAAAGCATTATTTGAGAAAACAAGTTTCTCTTATAAGAAGATTATTAATCATACAATTTATGGTTTATATGAATGGACATGGGATACAAGAGGTTTTGCGGCAAGACATTTATCTACCAGGTTAGAAGAACATCCACTATCCAGAGCAAGTGTTTGATGTCTGAGGCCGAGCTTTTTGGCTTATCTGAGATTTTGTTCTTATAAGTTTGTACATATATCAGTTTAGTCTCTCTTTTTCTTTTTTGTTGATTATAGAAAGTTTAATTACTACTATGTATATGTATAGCTGGATTTGGTTCTTCCTTAAATCTGTGTCAACGGTGAATAATTGCAAGGCTCACTCTTCATCTTCATAGATCTTTAGAAGAAGAAAATTATACATCAATACTAGTAGAAATTCTACTTTCTATATTGCAACATAAAGACACATTTCATGTCTCTTCTTTTGTAATTAAACAATCTTTTGATACTTTTGTTATTTAATGAACAGGGTCTAACACTTGTTTTTTATCAAAAAAATATATATAGGTAATAAAGAATTATTGAATAAAAGTCTAACTGAAGATTATTTTGAGCTTAAAAGATCTCTAATGAATCCCATCATGCCTAAATCTAAAGCCCATGACTAAGTCTAGAAGTAAAATCTCGGCATTCATCACTTTCTTGGTTAGTAATTATTAATAACTTTGCCTATAATTGAGAATAAAATAAAATCTAGAAAGAAACAAAGTTAAATTCGTGCTCATGATGGTCTACAGCAAAGAAAAAGGGATATCTCCCATTTCAGAAAGCAGAATTTAACATATTATATATGAAAATCATCTATCTCAACAAGACGGAGCCATTCATATTAGCAGATTTTAGAAATTTTATTACTAGTAGTAGATTATGACAAGAATATGAATTTAATCATTATATATATTTAATTATTTGAAGGCCAAGCTAAATTATAAGAAGTCCAAAGCAGTCAAGAGAAGCCCAAGAGTTTTAAATGAATTGAATTTTATTACTAAGGCTTCGTTTGGATATCATTATGTTTTACTTGTTGTGTTTTTGTAAAAAAAACACCATGATGTTGTGTTTTTCTCTTAAAATATTTTTAAAACATGATGTTAAGTATTTTTGGTCAATACTAGTTTGACCCATTATAACATTAAAATTAAACATATTATTACTACATTATATATTAATTATAATAAAATATATTATAAATAAAATTTTATAATATTTAGTTTACATTATTAGTATTATAAATATTAAATGTTAATATAATATTGTATAATGTATTATAATATTATATTGTACTTTAATGAGTTATATTATATTATAATTATTGGTATATTATAATTATTACATATTATTTTCAAATAATTATATATCTAATTATTTTGGTATATCAATTTGTTATTTTTTATATTATAATAATAATTTTATAATAATGTTATTTTATTATTAATATAATATTATACTATTATTCATATAATATAATATGATATTATTATTCATATAATATAATATAATCAATAATGTTAATATTATGCTGCTACTAGTATGTTTTAATAAATTAATATATTATAAATATTTTAATATTATATAATATATTATAGTTTTTAATATTTTAGAGTTTATTAATAGTACTTTAATAATATATTAGTATTTATGATATAAATAATTATTATTATATTATGAGTATATTATTTTTATATTAACATTTGTTAGCAATAAATTATTTTATTATTAAAAATTATTTTACTTTATAATAAATTATATTATTTGTTACATAATATATTAATATTTTATATATTATATTACATTTACTATACAATATGTTATTATAATATTATTATTATATTCATATTTCATAATTTTATTAAATATGTTACTATTATATAATATTTTATAATTATTAATTTATTAAAATTTATTTATTAAAAAGTTAATAATTTTATAGTAATTATACTATTGTATAATATATTATTATATCATTATTATATTATTATTTATTATCAATAACTTTTTTATTATTATTTATTATTTTATTTATATTTTATTATTATTTGTTTATTATATAAAACATTATTAACATATTAAATATTGGTATTTAATATGTTATTATATTATTATATAAGATATTTTATTTATTATATTTTTATATTATTTAATAAATATTACTAATATATTATATTAACTATAATATAGTATAGTATAGTATAATATAATGAGTTTGGTGATAATAACTCTATATTAATTACATTTAATATATTATGTTAGATATTATATTAACATATTCTCAAACTCAAAACCAAACACCAAACTTAAGGATATTTTAGCTTAAAAAACACCATGGTTTCCAAACGCATGGTGTTTTATTTTTGATAAAACGCCATGGAAACAAGTAAAATATCATGGTATCCAAACGGAGCCTAACTATTGAATCAATGTTTTAGAATATTTTGATAGATTATATGGTTATGAGAGTTACTTAAGTCCTAAACGAAAACCTATAGTTGTGAGGGTTACTTGCGGCGAAGATAAATCTAAAGCTTTGAGAGATTCTTCTTATCTATAAATAAAAGGGGGTAGAATGAGAGTTTGAGAGTGTTGAAAATTTTTATAAACTCCTTCGTGGAGGAGAGGAACTTTAATTAGGTCTTACAATTTGTAAACTTTTTAAGTTTATAATAAATAAAAAATTCCTCCTTGTTCAATTTTATTTCTTCTTCTTTATTGATGAAGATGAAGATTTACTTTTAAGGAGCCAACCCTTACAAGGTAATTATTCTTTTTTATCTCGTATATTCTTATTTTAGAAATTCATGTTTTAATTTAGGATTTTTTTCATGATGGTGGATTAGATTTATTTAATGCCTTGTAGTGTAGATTTACTTTCATGTTCTTTCATTTTTATTATTTATTTTTATGCTTTATAGAATTTATTTTCTCACAAATTTTTTTGTAGTGAATATTTATTTTTATACTCTTTTATTTTTTTTAATTAGATCTCTTTTTGTCTTCATAGTTTAGATCTTTATTTTCTTATTCTTGTTCTTCTCTTTCTAGTTAGTTTTTATTTTTATTCTCTTTTTTATGCTCTCTAGTCTACATTTTATTTCTTTAGTTTGATTTTCTAAAATGTGCAACTAAATATTATAGGAATTCTAGAATTCTTTGAAACTAGTATGATTTACTTTATGATTTGCAGATTGCTCTCTTGTGCTCTAAATGGTCATGTTTAGGATAATCAACTAGATAACCAATTGATAGAAGAAGAATTTGATAATATGGTTACCTTAAGTGGTTTGATAAGTTATGTTTATAAATTCTAGAATTATTATCTTATTCTTAATCTTTTCATGAATGGTAATTTTATTTGGATGAGAATTTGATAGGTTATGCTTTCCTCAAATAGTTTGATAGTCTATGTTTAATAAATCTAAAGTAAAATATGATAAAAAGAGAATACTTCATAAATCCTAAACAAAATTAACTAGTGGATTCAATTCTATATTTCTATCATCCTTCTTGATTTTCTCTAATTTTTTACGTGTTTTGCTTGTTCCACTTTTGGGTTAATTTTTTCTTTTCTTGATTTTATTTTTTATTTCCTTTATTTCTTTTCCTTGTTTACACTATAAGAAATTACGTCTTTAACGAAGGGATTTTCCTTCGTTAAAGAGCTAAAAACCTTCGTTATTGTATGCTAACGACAGAAAAAAAATCCCTTTGTCACCCGTCGTTGAAGCCTTCTTCGCTAAAGGGTCACGAATGTTATAATACCCATCGTTATAGAGTCTATAACGATGAAATATATTACCGTCGTTCATATATGCGACAGTAATTATCACTGTCGTTATCATCAGTGACAATGATTTTTTTCCCGTCATTAACATTAGTGACATGGATATTTTCCCGTCGTTACCATCAGTGATGGGTATATTTTTTTGTCGTTACCATCAGTGACGAGGATATTTTCCCATTGTTACCATTAGTTACGGGAATATTTTTCCGTCATTACTTAAATGACGATTTCTCATTCCCGTTGTTGTTGTGTAATGATAGTTTTGTACGCCCATTGTTATTGTATAATAACGAGTGATAACCCCGTCGTTGAAGAACAATTAATGACGGTTGGATACTATTGTAAAAGTCCTCATGGTGGGTAATTAGTAACCCATCAACAATGGTGCTTTCCCTTCGTTGATGAACAAAATGCGGTTTATAAAACTGTCATTATAGACTATAAATTTTTAATATACATTAATGATAATTTTTCTATTCATAGGCAACTATCATATAATTCTCAACATGACACTAAGAGTCACAACATAAATATATTAAAAATACCCAATAATGAATAAAAGGGGAAACAAAAACTCCATTCATTAATAACATCAATAAATAAAATTCCACCATCTTTAAATATTCAATACTAATAACAAGAGTTAATATCCTAATTATTCCAAAGAAAAATATGTGAAACTATCTAAAATAAATTAAAATAAAAGTCTGGAAAAGACACATCCTTTTATCTCTAATCATCGTCAAAAGAACACTCGAGCTACCCCCTCCTAATCTTGCATGGATAGCCTGAAAAATTAAAAATTCACATAATTAAGAAATATTAATTAAGCAAATATTATCTTATTAAGTAAAATTCATATTTTCTCTATTGCAAGTAGTCAATCATAAAAGTATATAAGATATTTTACAAAAGATAATTACCTAGTCTTGCACATGTTCTCGAGTTTAAGGAGTCAATGAAGATGGTTGCCTTAAAAAAAGTTCCTGCATAGCTTTCACTTGTGACTCTAAGTCAGACATCCTTTGTTGTTATTGATGTTGTTGTTACTCATGCTCATCTAAGCGTTGTTAAAGCATCTTGTTCTTTCTCTTTTCTTCTATAACCCGTGCTTCCAGATCAGATCGACTAGGGAGCGGTCCTCTCAAATCTTTCAAAGTAGTCTCACCACCAAATACAATGATGTGACCATGAGATTGCTTCCTCCATATTTTCTCAACTATCTTAATGTCTAAAAGTGAAGGGTTTGCTTGTTTGACTTGGACAATTTCATCCTATAAAAATTAAATCCATATCTTAGTACTATATAATGCATTATTATCAAACTTAAAGACATATTCTACTTACATATTTATCTTGATCCCCTATATCTAGTATTTCATTAGCTTTCTTTCAGGTTTCATAGAATATTTTTGTCACATCAGGTGGATTTCCTGATTTTCCACCCTTATTCAAATATTAAATAAAAATGAGTACAGCATCTAACTAAAAAAAAGTAGTTTTAAATAAATAGAAAATTACTTTTAAATGTATACCAAGTCCCACGCAATTTATCTAAAGGGTTTACTGCCCGTGTGTTGGAGCATCTTTCTTTTGTCTCTGTTAAGTGTATTTTATTGGCTTGCTTTCTATACATCAAGATTAAAAGATAATTTTAATAATCTAGCAATATACATGGAACAAAATAAATAAAATTAGGATATTAATACCTAAAATTTTGAAGAAAAATAATGTTCCTTAACTAGCCAATCCCAGTCATCAACACTCACTTCTGTAGGTTTATTTCTAAATGAAACTTGCAATGAATTTTCTTTCACATATTTTCTGTGCATATCACCACGCCATTTATTCCACAAATCACGCAAGTGTCTCATTACTGAATCTCTCTTTTGCTCGATGTCCTTGGTATCAAATTTATCCTACATAAAAATTGAATCAGAATATAATTGATAAGAATTAAAGACCAATTGCAAAAAAATAATTTTCAAAGTACCTTGATGGATGCCCACATGTGATTTTTATTTTATTGTGGTATTTTGGCCCAATTCTCAATAGCTACTAGGCAAATATTCCTATTATGAATAATAATTCCAAAATATCGTGAAAATTCTTGTTCAATAGCTCTACTCTAATAAAAAGTAATAATCTTTCACCCCCTTGTGATAGATTATTTAACTTTAGACACTTATTACTGCCACGAGGTGGATTTTCTTCTTTTGAGAATTATCGGCTGCATACATCATATACTATGTTAGAATCAAGATATTAAAAAGAAATTGATAAAAATATTCCTTCTTGTAATTAATAAAGAATATACCTTCTTGTCAAGATTCATTTAGTATTACATCATCACTTTATACTCGATGATTATTTGATTCTGCAAAAATTGAGCAATTATTAATCCAATCATAAAAAATAAATTGAAAGGTAAAAAAGAAATAATAACAAATTTTAAGCTTCATAAACCTGCAGAATCAACATTCTCTTCATTGTTAGTATTTGTACTTCTCCTGCAATTTTGTGCAAAATTCTCCTCTTCAAAGTTTTCTAAATTAAAGCTAAAATTTGGACCCATATTTTGATCTTGTATTAGGTTTTGAATATTCAAGTTCTTGTCAAGACAAGTACAGAGTTGTTCCCTTCTTAATGAATTTTTTGCAAGTGTTTGAAGTCGCTTCGTAATTAATGACTTGAGTGCTAGAAATTGTGCCCTTTTGCTTTTGGAAGTGACTTCTTGAGTTTTTATTTTCCTACTATGGAGAGGAATTTAAGTATTATACACTAAGTATGAAACAAATGTTAAAAGAGAAATGAATAAAAGAAAAAGAGAATGGACACAAATCAATTTTTTCATATGATGGGCCAAGGTCTCAGATCAATTTTTTGGCCTCGTCATACGAATTAGGCACTGTTGATTCCCCTGGCAATAGCTCCTCATTCAACAACTGAAGCAACATTGAGAATGATTTATTACTCCACCTATTTAGCCTTTTTATGTGAAGTAATTTCACTAAAGCATATAACTTTGAACATTTAGAGCATTCATACAAAGGTTTCTCAGAGTCACCTAAAAGACTATAGAATTGTTTTGCATGTCCATCTGGTTCCTGCTCAAGAATATCCTGACTCAATGTGGCATCAGGTACAACAATGCTAGTTGAACTATAGAATAAGTCTCCAATCATTTCTTGCATTTCATCGTCACTCTGGCTTTCTTCTGTCATTTCTTCTTGTTCTTTATCAAACTCCGATAAGGACTCACCCTGTCTTTCACCGTGATGACACCAAAATCTGTAGTTTTTAATAATTCCATGAACAATCAAGTGGGTCTTTACCGACTCACGATTACCAGACTTCACATTGCTGCATTTAACACATGGACATCGACTTTTAAAGTCGCCATCCTTTTCGTTGAAACTATCCAACAGCTTCTCATATGCATAATCTAAAAACTTATCAACCCTTTCTTCATATTTTGGATCAAATCCATCATCATCTACTAGGTCCATCTAATCTTTATTCGGCTCCATTTCAAGAAATGTACTAAAATTTCCAAAAAAATATTTTAACCTCTTCAAAAACTAAACACAAAAAATGCTTACTTTTATGTAGAGACTCATATGTTAAGATATAGGGTCAATCTAAAGGCAAGATGTTAGCCTATATATGATGTCATTCAGAAAGTATTTATTTATGTAATTATTGGTCAATGTGGAACATATATAAAAACACCCTTACAACGTTGGAATTGGTGTAATGCATAAAGAAAATATAGTCAATAAGGCATCATGCAAGATTACAAATAACATTAATTCATATGTCTTTATCTCAAGTTCTTAAATATTTTGGTATGAAAAATACATGCACTCTACAATAGCAAACCTTATTTCACATGATTAAATGTAACCATATAACAAATTAGTAAATAAAACAAATTAGTAAAAAAACTCATTTTCCTTTCAAAGCACATGTGATGTAGGAACTATGATTATAACTAATAAAATGACTTGTTAATAGAAAGCGGTATGTCCAAGCTTGACAAGTACGTCTGAATAGCTAAAGAAATAATCATTTGAAATTCATGTAACGTAAGTAAATACCAAATACGCTATATTGGTTTTGAATTCATATTATTCTTTTTTGTAGGAACATCAAATAAAAGGTGGACAGGCTTCAAATGAAGGAAGGAAACAAATAGCACCAACGCAAACAAGAAGTAAGAGCAATGATATTTCAAAGAGGCATAATCTTAAAGCTATTGCACTAAAATATCATAGAATTTCCCTTACTTGACACTTGTATACTCTCACTTATTTTTTATAGCACTTATTTATCCTAAAGTAAATTCAGACTTATATACCCTCGCATGTATATGGATAGCACTTATATGCTCGAATTTTTTTAAAACTAACACTTAAATACCCTAAAGTTTTTAAAAATTGCACCAAACAAACACTATATTGTACTTTAAGTATAGCATACTTTATGGCATAAGTGCAAATACTATAATTTTTAAAATCATAGGGTGCTTTAAGTACAATGTACTTTTTGGCATAAGTGCAATAAGTGTAAATACTATAATTTTTATACATTGGTGTAGCTTCTTATATGTTAACCTTCTGTGTATTACAGCCTCGCAAGATAACTATGATCACAAATATGCGTATGAGCCTATTATAGATATATTAAGTAATGAAAATACTATAATTTTTAAAACTTTCACATGTATTATGTATACCCTTTCTAATTTTTGGTAGCATTTATATACCCTAAAAGTTTTTAAAAGTTACACTTAATGAATGTAAAGTTAATAAAAGTGGATCTTCAATATTCCAAACTTTTAAAACTTATAGTTAAATACCCTCAAATTTGCATAAGGAGGATATTACAGTGTTAGTTTTAAAAACTTTTGGGTATTTA